>BSBK01011665.1:0-52500 GCA_027943335.1 Chamaecyparis obtusa | reverse complement strand
AGCAGTCTATCATATCCTGACACAAAAAGCTACATGGATAACAAAATTCACATAAAGCATGGAATGTCCAACTATATAATATAATATAGCATCATTAAATGGGACCCAGTATTTCAACGGAGTGCTGTTAAGTCACTCACAGGTGAAAATCTAAAATTTTAAATGCTGAGACAAATGGAGGGGGGGGGGGCTTTTGTTCCCATTAGTTTGTTTGTTTTTTAAAAATTTATTATTATTTTTTATGAATAGAAGTCTTTTCATATATATATATATATATAAAATAAATATATAATATTATGTATAATAAATATTCTAATATATATAAACATATTATAATTATAAATATTATATTATTTTATAATATTAAATTATTTATTCTAAATTTTAATATTTATTTTTCAATTATAATATATATAAATATTTAAAAACCATAATATAATAAAATTATTATTATATATACAACAAATATAATATAACAGTAATCAAATGATTTGTATAGTGTAAGAAAAATGAAAAGCGAATGAGCAGGAGTAGGAGTGGGAGGTTTTTTGAATTTGAAGGTGGGCAGGATCCTAGGGTTGTAGGTTGTGGCATCATCTGGTAATGGCAATCCTGCAAAATAGGACCCTGGGATGGGGTCCCATGGGAAAGCATAAAGGCCTAGAAAAAGAAGCAGGGGTGGGGGGCGAGAATCAAGTTTTTCCTCCCACATCTCCCACAATCACAAAGACCCAGGCATGTGATTAGAACATAATAGCTCTCAACCATCAGTGGTCAACTCTCTTTGGAGTTAAACCTACATGCAAGTCCTCTTTCACCTCTATCAAGGATTTATCTGATAAGGAAAAAGGCTATTGGCAAGTTGGCTATATTGGTGTATGTGACTTGTTATAGTGTTGTCATTATGGAAACAAAGTCATATAGTAGTTTGGAGTCAGCACACTTGATGAGAAGATTAGAAATTGGCTAAGTATTGAAGACTCGACAGTGTACAAAGTACCTGAAGCTCGGAGCATTAGCACACATGCGTACAACTAAGTTATGGTATGCACCCTAGAATATAAGTTGGTTAGATTATATTCATGCTTAATCTATGAGCACATAATCAGATATGCAAGTATGACAAAGTTACAGATAGTTGAAGTTACATAGCCAGTGTGTGCCATAGAAGAACATAGTAAGTAACTGACTATTGGCATTTTGATTTGCGGTTATATTCTTATGTTGTAAAGGCCATGTGCCTATTGTAATTAGGTTGCCGATATGTAATTATGTTTGTTTGTAAACAAGCTTGAGCCAATTCAATTGGAAGCATTGTGTGTAATCGGTTAATGAGCTGACTTAGTTATGTGTTTTATATGTGCATATAAATATGAGATGCGCCCATTGTAATTAGTATGAGAGTTGATATAGAGTTGAGATAAGCAGGGCAGAAGTGTGCAAAGAGTCTACAAGATGTACTAGAGCTTTGCAAGAGGTCAAAACATCAACACATCAAATGAACTGATCAGACAAGCAGTGTCACAGTGATAGTTCATACAATAGATATAGTGTGTATCTGAGATCAGAAGGTTGTAGCCTTCACCACTTGAGCAGTGAGATCTAGGATAGTGTGTTCACACCCCTAACAGGGTTTATTGTAAAAGACTCTTAATAGGGTCTGACCCTTGACAAGGTCTACTGTACTTAATGCATTGTAAAGCAACTCCTAACAGGGTTAAGGATCTTCTAACAAGGATCATAAAACACTAGTATAAAATATTAGTGGGTGTCAATTCCCACTAGGGTTTTTACCTATTTGGGTTTTCCCGTAACCATATTGGTGTTATGTGTTGATTTCATGTCTTATGTTTATGTGGATGTTCATTTTAGTACTTAAGTATTTAAGTTTAGTTTGAGATTAAGTAAAAAGATAAAATATAGTGAACAGTGATTCACCCCCCTCTCAGTGTTTCCATTCCTAACAAAGGAAAATTTTCCATAGAAATTCCCAATGAACTAGTTGATCATAACATGGCTTCAATGGACCATACTCTTGTTGGAAAATTTGTGGGGTCTAGACCTAACATAGATATTGTTAGGATTTTTGCGAAAAAGAAATGGGATTTAAAGGGTCAAGTCCAAGTCACAGTCATGGCTAAAGGATTTCTATCCTTTGAGATTTCATGTAACGAGGACTTGGACAAAATCTTTTGTGTAGGTACTTAGGCTATAGGAAAGGCTACCCTGGCATTGCAAAAGTGGACATTGAAGCTAGATCTCAATGACTCTTTCTTTGTCCAAGCCCTGGTGTGGGTTAGACTCCTAGAACATCCTTTGGAATTCTTGTATGAAGATGTTTTCGATGGAATAGACAACTCCTTTAGTACCCTGCTCTTAGTAGATCCAGTGATAGTAGGTAGAAGTCGCCAAACTTATACCATGATTTTCATAGGGGTGGAAGAGGGTCAAGACATGCCAGAAATTATAGAGCTTCGATCCAAATTGGGAAAACATGTGCAGAAGCTAGATTATGAAAGTGTCCCATTTGCTTGTTTCCTCTCTCTGAATCTCTCTCTTTCTTTAGGGCCATTTAATTTTATGTATTTCTTCCTTTGGTCCATTTTATCTCTCCCTCTTTAACAAGAATGCCAAAGAAATGTGTGTCTTTCACTTACATATTAACCATCTAGATGTCTTCATGTCAGTTTTGTATGTTGTATACTCCCTCTGTCATCTTTGCTTATGACTGATCAACATCTTTTCTTTACTTCTCACAACTCTAGGCAACTCCTAAAGTGTGACCTCTTCTGCATCAATTTGTCAAATAATTCTATTAACACATTTGATGCAGTGCTCCTATATGCTTTTAAGTAGCCTTAGTTAGGGGAATCACCCTTAATTTACCTCTAAGTTATTCATTAGAATCTTTAGGTAATGTTTTTATGAATATATCTACTAATTGTTCCTTTGTATTCACAAACTCCAATATCACTTCTTTGACCTGAAGCAACTCTCTCAAGTTATGATACTTGATAGCAATATCCTTAGTCTTATTGTGCATAAGAAAATTTTTGGATATGTTAATAGCATTCGTGTTATCACAATTTACAACAATCAGCTCAGTGATTTTCTCCTTCATACCTTTTAAAAATTTCTTTATCCACACTAAATTTAAATAATTCATTGTTGTTGCTACATACTCAACTTCTGATGTAGACTGAGAAATGGAGTTCTATTTCTTACTTGTCCAATAGACTAATCTATTTCGTGCAAAGAATGCATCTCCACTTGTATTCTTTTTGTTATCAACATTTCCATCCCAATCTGTATCAACGTAAACTTTTAATTCAAACTTGTCATTCTTCTTGTAATACAATACATAGTCCTCTATTCCTTTAAGATATCTCAATATCCTTTTCACTACCATCATGAAACTCTCCTTAGGATTGGAAAAAATCTTACAATAATCCCAACTGCTAGGGAAATATTTGGTCTACTATGGACAACATATTGTAGTTTTCCAATCATGGATCTATACAAGGTTTGATTCACTTCACCTATATCATTAGTTTTAGATAACTTTTATCTAGTAGCATAGGTGTACTTACTAGTCTAGAATCTTGCACGCCAAAAGTTTTTATTATCTCCTTAATATACTTAAATTGAGCAATATAGATACCTTTCTTCATCTGATAGACTTTCAAACCAACAAAGAATTTGATCCCACCAAACATAGACATTTCAAATTCAGTTTAGATCTCATTTGAAAAGTTTTGACATAGGGCATCTTGTCCTCCAAATATGATATCATCAACAAATATTTCAGCTAACAAAATCCCTTTACCTTTTTCAGTCTTCATATACAGATTTTTATTAACATTTGTCCTTACAAATCCAATCTTTATCAGATAGTTGTGCAGTTTTTCATACCATGCTCTTGGGGCTTGTTTCAATCCATACAGTGTCGTTTGTAGCTTGCAAACCATATTATTTTTGCTTCAATCAAAAAATATTTTTGGCTGATCAATGTATACTTCTTCTTCTATTTTCCCATTAAAAAATGTAGACTTGACATCCATTTGATATACTTTGAATCCTTTATAAGTTGCATAAGCAAGTAGAGTCCTCACTTCTTCCAATCTTGCAACGGTGGCAAATGTCTCCCCATAGTCAATTCCTTCTCCTTTTGCATACCCCTTATATACCAATCTAGATTTGTTTCTAGTAACTTCTCCATGTTGATTGAGATTATTTCTGAATACCCATTTTGTTCCAATAACATTCTTTTCTTTTGGTCTTAGCACTAAAGTCCAGGTTTTGTTCTTTTCTATCTACTCTATTTCTTCATTGATGGCTTGTATCCACTCTTCATTAGCTAAAGCATCTTTCGTTGTTTTAGGTTGAAACTCACATAATAAGCATGTATGATATCTCAACTTACTCCTTTTCATGACTCCAAATTCTTTATCTCCCATGATTTGTTCAGGCTTATGATGTCTTCTCACATACTATGCCAAAGTGGGTTCAGATTTCCTTTCACCTTGGTCTTGATCTTTAGGTTCATCTTGTAAATTCTCTCCGTCTTCTTTTGATTTCTAAGTAGCATCCTCCTGATGCTCGATAACATCCTCATGATGCTCAACAACATCCTCATGATGCTCAACAACATCCTCCTGATGTTCAGCAATGTCTTATTGTGGTTCAATAGACTCATGCAGTTCCTCGACATCTAGTTTAGGTGCACTACTACCCTCTCCTTCTTCCATGTATACAAAAGATTTTTAATTTCTAGGCTCTTTCTTACACTTAAATTTATTCTTTTATGCATATTCATCTACTCTAACATTTGTTCTTTTCACAATTTTTTTAGTGTTATAATTCAAATACTTGTAACCTTTTCTCTTAGTGGAATATCTTTGGAATATGCCTTCATCACTTTTAGCATCAAATTTTCCATTTCTATTATCTTTCAATATATAGAATTTACTCCAAAAGACTCTAAAATACTTCATATTAGGTTCATAACCATGCCATAACTCAAAAGGTGTAGCATTTGTACCTTTCCTTAATTGTACTCGGTTCAAGGTATAAACAATTGTACTTATAGCTTCTCTCCAAAAATTTTGTGCAACATTCTTCTCAATCATCAGTTTTCTAGAACAATTCATAATTGATATGTTTCTCCTTTCTTCTATACATTTCTGTGGTGGTGTCCTACGTGTAGACATATGTCTCTTTATCTCTCTATCATTGCAAAATAAATTTAACTCATTTGCTATAAACTCTCCTCCTCTATTAGATCTCAAACATTTAAAGCTATTCCAATTTCATTTTCAAAATTTTCCAAATACCACTTAAACAATTGAAATGCATCGGATTTCTCTTTCAAAAACATTATAGTCATCATTCTAGAATAGTCATCAACAAATAGAATGAAATACTTATCATTGGCAAGTTGACTATACTGTTGTATATGACTTAATATAGTGTTTTCATTATGGAAACAAAGTCATATACTATTTTGGAGTCAACGCACATGATAAGAAGATCATAAATTGGCTAAGTATAGAAGAGTGAATAGTTAGCAGAGCACCAGTAGTTCAGAGCATTAGTGCACATGCGTATGACTGAGGTATGGTATGCACCCTAGAAGATCAGTTGGTAAGAGTGTATTCATGATTATTCTATAAGCGCATGATCCGATATGAAAGTATGACAAAGTTATAGATAGTTGAAGTTACACAGCTAGTGAATACTAGAACATAATAGTGTATGCAACCAACCTATGGTAAATTGATTAGTGGCTACAATATTGTTATGTAAGGGCTATGCACCTATTGTAATTAGGTTGTAGACATATAATTATTTTTGTTTGTAAACACACTTGAGTCAATTCAATTGAAAGTATTGTATGTAATCGGTTATAGGCCGACCTAGTTAACTATTTTGGTAGAGCATATAAATATGAGATGTGCCCTTTGTAATTGACATGAGAGTTGAAATAGAGAAAAGATAAGAAGAGAAGATATATGCAAAGAGTTGATAAGATGTATTAGAGATTTGCAAGAGGTCAAAGCATCAATTTATCAAAGGAACTAATCTGCCAGGAAGTGCCATAGTACCACTTCATCCAGCAGATATAGTGTGTATCTGAGATCAAAAGGTTGTAGCGTTCACCACTTGAGCAGTGAGCTCTAGATAGTGTGTCCACACCCCTAACAGGGTTATTGTAAAAGACTCCTAACAGGGTCCAACTCTTGACCAGGTCACATTACTAAATACATTGTAAAGTAACTCCTAAAAGGGTTAAGGATCTTCTAACAAGGATCATAAAATGCTAGTACAGATTATTAGTGGGTTTTGATTCCCACCGGGGTTTTCACCTATTTGGGTTTCCCTGTAACCATATTTGTGTTATGTGTTGTGTTCATCTATCTTGTTTGTGTTAATGTTCATTTCAGTACTTAAGCATTCAAGTTAAGTTTAAAGAGCAAAATAAAAAAATCTAATATAGTGAATACTGATTCAGCCCCCCCCCCTCTCAGTGTTCCCATTCCAAACAATTTGTATAAGAGCGCTACTCCTTAGAAAAAAATTTTAATCACTTTAGGAGATCATGGACAAGATAGAAATGAAACATATGAATAGAAATCTTGAAGCTTCTCTTAAAGACCTGGACAGATCTGAAAGGGATATTGAAGAACTAAAAGAAAAAGTCAGTGATGCTCAAACAGTCATCAAAAGGCTAAGAAAAGATTTGAAAGAATATTCTACCAATGATTTAGGGATAATGATCAAGAAGTTGAATGAAGAAAATTCATCTATGAAAGAACAGATTGAAGAATTTGATGATAAGCTAACCAACAATCAAGATGTCTATGAAGAATAGATCAAGGAGAACCTTCAATTGAATGAGGAATTGAGGCAAGGAAACATGGACATCTTGGAGCTAAGAAACAAAAAAGAGAACTTGGAATCTAAATTGAAGGAAGTTAAGAATCACATTGATAAATTACACACAAGCAAGGATCTGATAGAATCTCAGTTATATGCTCAGAAGCTTAAAGGAGATACCAGCGGCATTGGATTCAATGAAACACAAAATCAGATTGATGACATGCAAGAAAGAATGAAAGAACTAGAAGACACCACATATGCTAAGGAGACTGGAAGTCAGACTAAAGATAATGTTGAACCGTCCAAAGATGAGCGCAAGCTAGTAGATCAAACTTATTATGCATGTAACAAGCATGGACATATAACAAGGAATTGTAAAGAGGTAAGACCTTTTAATGGTTATTGTTATTCATATAATAAATTTGATCATAGAGCTATGAATTATAAGACAAGTCAGAAGAACAAGACTCGGCATAATTAGAGAAATCAGAATTACCCAAATCTAAGAAGTTCTCATAATTTTACATGTCAGATATGTAACTATAATGGTCACTCATCTAGACAGTGAAAAATGGTAACCCGTGTCAATGCGCCGAGGAATTTAAGACCTCCATTTATTTGTCTCTCATGTAACAAGGCTAGACACATCTCAAAGTTCTGTAGATCAAGAACACAAAGTTAGGAAAGACCTAAAAAGCCAGAAGAATCAATACTGGATGCTGAAGGAGAAGTCAAGTTTGTGAAAGCTTTAGAAAATGTGAGCTTGATTTGGTTAGAGATAAAGAAGGATAAGGTTGATGAGAATATATTGGATGCATCCACAATGGATGCACCCTCTATATTTGGATCAATGAACCTCAAGGTCATAGGGGGACCTAATTTATCTCTAGACCCCTATGTAGTTGGTATGCTCACCCTCAGAGTATGTGCCTTTGGATTTAACCTTTTCGAGACTAATAGAGGTTGTGTGCAAGAGCGCACTTCCTGATTGATAGCAAAATGAAAGTTGGAGATTTTCAATTAAAGTTTGGTTTATGCGGGAAGCATTAATGGTAGAATTTTTACTTTAAAGTACTTAAAAGCATATTAATCATTCATTGCATTCAAATTCAAAGTGATTGAAGAGCACATAAGCCCTAGCAGTTGATTGTGAAGGATTGTAGATTGATTCCCAATAAAGCAGCCTGTTTGATCGGTTGCAGAAGCCCTAATCTGTCGCTCTGATTCAGAAGTTCTTGGAAACTATTAGGAAAGTGATATATAAGTAAGTGATAGCTACTCCTATTGTATTTGATGTTGCAGAGAAGAATAGATATGTATTCAAGAGGCACCCATTCAAATCTACATTAAATGACCTATAAGGGGCATTCTTCCATACTCCTATGGATGTTATGCATGTAGAAGACATCCATGCATACATATATTGCAAGAAGGAACCATTAGGACTTGACAGGATAAGAGCGCATTTAGAAACCATGATGAAACTAGATAAAACCCTCTTGGATGAGTATGCATAGTTTGAAAACCACCCGATAATTGAATATGCAACTCCATACAAGTTCTATGAGTCTGAATAAATAAAGATTCTACTTAGCAGGATTCATGATGACCTATTCTAGATAGGTGAAGTACCGGTTTGAATAACAAGAAACTTAATACATGAGATAACAAGCCTCTCAAGAGCAAGCACTGTTCTTCTAGTGGGTAAGGATGTAAGGAAAATTTTTGAACAAACATGAAAATCAAGAAGTGATAGGCACGGTATGACTAAAGATCCTATAGAGGAGAAAGACATCAAATTGATGTCTATGATACTAGGGTATAGGTTTCAACACACCAGGAGGGTGAATAGTGTGTTAGTAGCCACAATTCTTCCAGCAATAAGACTTGTGAGAGAGAATGGAGAGTTTAATTTGTGTGAGATCCTACACACACAACTAATAGACAACATCAAAGCCATTAAACATAACAAGACCAAAATATTTAGATTTGGGTCTTTGATCATATACATGTACTTCCATATAGTTGGAAAGGTCTCAAACTTGTATTTGGACAAAAGTTTACCCACAATACTATAGATATCTCTCAAGGCATCTACTAAGAGTACACTGAAGGATTATATGACACTGGAATTGAGGAAATTTAGGGCCAAAATTTAGATGAGATACAAGATTCTAGAAAGCATTGTTGAAAAATACAAAGACAACATTTTCTTTATGGTGGAGATGGATACAACATGTATGGAAGCAATTGAACCAAGAACAAAGTGGATTCATCAACTTAGATATGAGGTTGAGGAGCCAATCCTAGACGCATATACTAAACTACTATTATCACCACCTATGGACACTAATGAGCCAAGATGGGGGACTTATAAAGAGAAAACATGAGAAGTTGATGTAATTTTATAGAGTGCGACAACTAAAAGAAAAGTAGCCAAGGTTACTTCTAAGATATTGAAGATTCATGGAGTAACTCAAGCAGACTTGGACAAAGGAAGACAAGAAAATATTTCTTTGGGAATTGAGAGTGCATTTGCAGCAAAGGTAGAGTCTAATGATCCAAAATTGAAGAAGGTAAAAGTGGAGAAGTGTGATGATCCGAAGGGTAAACTAGTTGTTGCCCCTCCTGCACCCAGAAAAATAATTGACCTCACTGCTACTCCTAAGTATAAGGCAATGCATAAGAGGAAGAAAGAGATCAACACTAGTCATCCATCCTTGCGAGAAACAAGAAGCAAGAACAACACTCAAGCACCTCCAGAAGTAAGTTTCAAACCTAGTCTTAGTGTGTTGAGTACAAGGATTGTTGATGAAGGCGGGATAGATCAAGTAGCAAAGTTCTATGAGAAATACAATGAAATAGATAAATCAAAAATTTATGGAATGATTGTCAAACATATGCTGAAGTTCAAAAAGATAGTCCTAGAACTGAAGACTATGATTCCAGATAATGTGTTTAACATTTTAGAATTCCTAAAGAGACAGGCTATTGAAGAGGATCAAAGGATAAGAGAAAAGACTTTAGATGAAACCATCCCAGTATGTTCTCTAGAGGAGAAATTTTTGTTGCTATATTTGGTGAAACCGGACCTCCGGACTAAGACAAGAACACTACGCATCATGGACAAGAATTATGAGTTGGTTGCAAAGGAAACATAGAAGGCTTTTGAGAAGGTAATCTTGGATAGACACATGTATCCACCCACTATGCCCTCAACACAAGTACCCTATAAGGAAATCAAAGTGGTAGAGCCCACTAATATACCATTTATAGGTCCTCAGGATTCAATGCCTATAGTTAAAACTCTTGTAGAGGAAGAAAAGTCTGCGCCCATGAAAGTGACACCAAAATATATCACTATCATCATTGATAATATAGAGATAGCCATGGTGGGCATAGATAAATACTTGGACAAGTTTGAAGAAGATTTTGTGAGCACACAAGAATCTGAAATTCTATGTGGTGACAACTCACTCGAGTTACTACAAGAAGAAGAAAAAGAATCAGAAAAAGAAAAAGAGAAATAAACATAAAAAGAGGAAGAAAGGAGAAGAAGAGATAAAAGGAAATGAATCAATAGATGAACCATCCGTTGACATGATAATCAAAGAAAAGAAAGAAGTAGTGGATAGCACTCTTATCAGTCCTTATGTATCGTTATTGTCAAGATTGACACCAGACACCACTAGTGTGGATTCTTGGGGAGAAGAAGACCTGATCAAGATCAGTGTCTTAGTCATGGAGAAGGCCAAAGAGAAATAGGTAATGAGGAACCTGCTATTTGTTGAATCAGTCAACATATTGAATAGTCTATTGCCTTCAAACAAGAAAGTGTCTAAGGTACATTTAGTTGATGATGTTAGCAACATCCTCACAGCCTTCAAAACCAATTTTTCTACCTTGGAAGAGACTGAATCTCAAGTTGTAGAAGATAAGTACAGGAAGAAAAGACTCATTGAACTAGTCAGTAACTTTTCACTTGACCTAAGTTCACTCAAGGTTGGTCAAGCATCCTTCAAGGAGTTTGCAGCAAAGGGCAGAAAGATTATTGTTGATTGTATGGATAATGATAAGTTAACTAATGACCATTTCAAGAAGATACAAGAGGTAGAAGCAATGATAGAACAAGGAAATTAGTAGAAGACCCCTCCATTAATGTAAATATGTGTAATAATGTATATCAAGGGTAGATTGAAAAAATTGAAAGAGCAGAGAAGGAGATGTCCAAAATAAGGACAAGGCAAACACAACTCGGGAATTCTCTTGCGCCCTTCCTAGATGTGCTTAATCATAATATCAAGGAGATCGATGCCACAATGGTGACATATGATCAAGTTCCTAGCTTAGATTTGGAGAAGATGGAGAAGTTTAATTATGCATTATGTGCACATCTCCTAATAGTCAATGCACTTATTTCATTCTAGAAGCAAGAGATCCAGAAGTTGAAGATAGCATATCCAGATGTACTTTCCCTATAAGTACTTTTAGAGATTTAGTTTTTAGCACCTTTGTCATTAATGTCAAAGGAGGAGTATATATAGAATATGGAGATACAGATATGTAAATAAATATAGATATGTAAAGAAGATATATAGTAAAGAATATAAGGGAGATATAAGATAGAGTATGAAAAAAGTTTTTGTATAAGAGAACAGTTAGTAACTGTACCATATTCCTTTGTTGCCATCAATGAAAAAGGGGGAGATTCTTGGAAACTTGACTATACTATTGTCTATGACTTAATATAGTGTTTTCATTATGGAAAAAAAGTCATATAGTGTTTTGGAGTCAGCACACATGATAAGAAGATCATAAATTGGCTAAGTATAGAATACTAGATAGTTAGCAGAGCACCCGTAGTTCAAAGCATCAACACACATGCATACATGACCAAGTTATGGTATGCACCCTAGAAGATAATTTGGAAAGAGTGTATTCATGCTTATTTGATGAGCATATGATTAGATATGCAAGTATGATGAAGTTATAGACAGTTGAAGCTACATAGCCAGTGAATGCCATAATAGAACAGTGTATGCCAATGACTGATGGTAAATTGATTAGCGACTATAATATTGTTATGTAAGGGATATGTGCCTATTGTAATTAGGTTGTAGACATATAATTATGTTTTTTTGTAAACACACTTGAGCCAATTCAATTAGAAGCATTGCATGTAATCGGTTATAGGCTGACCTAGTTAATTGTTTTGGTAGCACATATAAATATGAGATGCACCCTTTGTAATTGGCATGATAGTTGAAATAGAGAAAAGATAAGCAGAGAAAAGGTATGCAAAGAGTTGATAAGATATATTAGAGCTTTGCAAGAGGTTAAAGCATTAGCACATCAAAGGAACTTATCTGACAAGCAGTGTCACAACACCAGTTCATCCAACAGATATAGTGTGTATCTAAGATCAGAAGGTTGTAACCTTCACCACTTGAGTAGTGAGCTCTACATAGTGTGTCCATACTCCTAAAGGGGTTATTGTAAAAGACTCCTAACAGGGTTCGACCCTTGACTAGGTCATTGTACTAAATACTTTGTAAAGAAAATCCTAATAGGGTTAAGGATCTTCTAAAAAGGATCATAAAACACTAGTATAGATTATTAGTGGGTGTCAATTTCCATCAGGGTTTTTACCTATTTGGGTTTTCTGATAACCATATTGGTGTTATGTTTTATGTTCATCTATCTTGTTTATGTTAATGTTCATTTCAGTACTTAAGCATTCAAGTTATGTTTAAAGAGAAAAGTAAAAAGATCTAATATAGTGAACACTGATTCATCCCCCCCCCCCTCCCCTTCCCTCTTAGTGTTCCCATTCCTAACACTTATTACCATAAAAACTTTGTACACCCATAGGTCCACAATGGTTAGTATGAACCAATTCCAAAATATTGCCAGAAGTATATGTATTGCTCTTAAAACTTAACTTTGTTATTTTTCCCAATTGGCACTCTTTACACATCACTTTATCATGTTTCTTCAATCTTTGTAAACCTCTAAGTTTCATCAAATTGTTGATATTTACCAAATTGTCAAAGTACATGACACAACCTCTTATGTCATAACCATACATCATCATATTATACAAACAAACATGTTTCTTCTGATAGGTCTAGATAGAAAAAAATACCTATTGTCTGTTCTCCAATTCTAATTAGTTCACCAGTGGCATCAAATATTTTAGCTTTTCTATGCTGAATTTCAACTTGGTAACCAATACTGCTCAACTGTGCCACACTCAACAAATTATAGTTAAGACCTTGAACACAATAAGCATTATCACATCTGATATTATGTTTTAATATTATTGATCCTTTTCCTTTTATAGGACATGGTGCATCATTACCAAAATTAACTCTTCTACCTTTGTAATGATTAAGGATTTCAAACTTACTTTTATCACCGGTCATATGATGTGAACAACCACTATCAATAATACATTTATCAATTTTACTAATATATGAAATAAGTGCAGTTTTCTCATCTTCATCACAATCATCTTTCATAGAAACATAAACAAATTCTATTTCACATTCTTCAGATCCACTAGTTTAACTGTCAGTTTCCTCCTTAGCAATATAGAAAGATTTCTTAGCTTTTTCTTTGTAGTCTCTATAGCTTCGGTGATCTCTATCATTTATCTTGTCTTTGTACTTGTTTTCCCTTTTGTCATCTTTTTCAATCCTATCAAGGCATCTTGCTACAATATGACCAACTTTGTTACATGAAAAATAGATAATAAGAAGTTTACCTTTATATTTTCCTTTTCCTCTCTTAAGCCTTCTAGCCATAAGTACCTCAAGATCATCTAGGTCATCATCATAAGTGTCACTATCACTATTGTTTTTATTGTCACTGGTCTCACATCTTTCTATTCCCTTCTTAAGCTTATGAAGAACCATTTGAAACTTGAATGTAGATTCAACATTATGGATATTGAAGTTATCATAATTAGATAGCTCAAAAGTAGTAAGCTTTCCAACAAGACTTTTCAAAGTTAGAACATTACCAGGGTTACATCTTGATTCTTGTATTACATAAATTTGATAGCATAGATAGGAAAAAAGGTTCTCAATACCTTATTGATAACAATCTCATCATAAATGGTTCCATTATCTCCTCTAATATCACTCAAAACTTCCTTAATTCTACCACAAAACTGAGCAATATTTTCACCATCTTGCATTTTTATTTAATCAAACTTACCTCTTAGGTTTTTAGATTTGGCTCTTAGTACATCTGTTTCCCCACCATAGAGATCTACTAGAGTGACCCACATTTTCTTTGCATTAGTATAGTCCTTGATGTCTTCAAATTTAGGATAGCTTAGGGAAGATGCAATTTCCAACATTGCCTCATTGTGTTCTTGTTTTTCTTTCATTTCCTTGGTAGTCAAAGGTGCAACAGGTATTACATAGTCATTTTCCACATAGTATTTTGTTGAATCACCAATACCAGCTAGATGCAATTTCATCAAACTCTACCATGTGGGAAAGTTCTCCTTGTTCAACTTCGATACCTATTTTTTGTACATCTTGATCATTATCTTCAAGTATCTTTAAAAAATTTCTCTACAAGAACCAATAGCTCTGAGACCAATTGTTAGAATGATTTTAGAACAACTTACAGGTGGGTGAATCAGTTATTCTTAGGTCTAGATGTATCGATTCAACTTTCTATCTCTTCAAAAATCTCATATTTAATAAGCTTTTAACTATGTCTCTATAGCATATACCAATAACATAAAATTTTCACTCCACTATCCTAAAGTAAATACCTTGCAAAATATAAAAAATTTAACATCATCCACATCAAAATAACATTCACAGAAGTATAAAACCAAGATTTATAGTGGAAACCTAATTTGGGAAAAATCACTTGTAACTTGCTACTGATTTTCACTCTTCTAAAGTGAGCTCTAACAGAATCCAACCCAGTCAAAGGTTTACAACATACACTATTAGGTATGACCATGTTAAATGATTTAATCACCCTGTTAGGAGTGGCCTTATTAGAGGACTTAAGAACATTGCATCTAAATGTCACCTTGATTAAAGGATTTATACAAAATAATGTTAGGTCAATCTTGATTAAATAATTTAGACTGATAGAATGGTTAGAAAGTAGTAGTAGGTTCTGATTTGAAAAATATACAACTCACTTTACAAATATAGATCCGCTTCACACATATGTTGATTTAGTGACTAACCTTCATTTCCATCTCCATTCCTGATCTACTTAGAATTCTCTACAAGCAATCACAACTCTATTAAGCTCTTCAAAACTTCACCTTCAACATTCTACTTCGACTTATCAGTTAGTAACATCAACCTCTTCTCTATTATTATGTAACCTCACAATTTGGTTATCCTTATACCTCCTTGATCAGGTAGATTGATCTTTTGTCTCTTAATCTCTTTTGTAGATCTTAGCTTTAGGTAATCATCAAATCCTTCCATCATTGTATTCTCATTCTTTTCCTTCTAGATACATCTCCAAACTTCTCTTTGAAATTGTAAGAAGATGATTTACCATGCATTAAATGTTCTATACTATTCCTTATAAATGTCAACACATTTTACATATCCCAAGAATTCAACCATGTTGTCTAGGATTCTCAATTCTTTCACAAAATTCTAAATTCCTGACACTCGGTCAATACTATATTGATCTTCTTGGTCATTACTATGTATCTCAGTCATTGCTAACATTTTTCTTCTCATCAATTATTTGTCACTCGATAATTACTGATGTTCGATCAACACTAGATTTTCTTGGCATATACTAGCACTCAGTCAACACTAACATCACTCAGCTTAAACTAGATTTCTTCACTTTTTCTTAGTTAAGCCTATGTTTCTATTCTTTCTTCTTCACTTGGTATTAAAGATAAATAATGCATTATCTTCTCAATATGCCAACTAATCAAATACTTATTCGAGTATCACATAACTTAACTTCTCCTTAGGTTCTCTTTTTATCTCCTCTTTTCAAATCGTCTGCATCAATCAAAAGATATGGTACTCTCCTAGATAGAAACTGTCTTACCAATTAATGTTTGACATTAATGACAATATAATAATTATTTTAATTTTAGTTTCCAACAATTGAGTAGTCCATCAAAATTAGATAAAGAAACATTTCCACTACTTTGGGGATAAATAAAAGATATGATAGCCACATCATCCATTTCTTCTTTCTCCTCTTTGAGGTTTCCATTAGGAAATTGAATCCCCTTGATTCTATTCTAACTTCTAAGTTTAATGGGCGACATGTAGAAGAATTTTGTATTTTTATCCCCCTTAGTTAGCCACAGGACTCTGGACTTCTATTTCTTGAACACATCATCTTCTTTATTTAGTTTAATTCATATTTCATTTAGGGATCCATAGTCTTTGAAATTTTTCTCATCTTATTCTCCTTTTTCTATTCTACTCTATATTTATTTAAGACTATCCACCACCTCGTCTTTCCCTTTAAAGATATTTCACTTTTTCTGTAATCAATTTAAGTTTAAACAAAATAGTTAGTAAACTTTAGTAAAATTTAAGTTCATTTCTCTAATTACAATATAGTGTGGTTAGAAAATGTGTAATAAGTATCATATTTATTAAAAAATAATTATGTTATGATTAAGGTCAATTATGAAAAGGCTCAAACCCAAATAAATAACAAGAAGTCCTACAAAAATTCAAGTGGAATTCACAGGCAGTGAATTGAACTAGGAAAAATAAACCAACAAAAACGCTAGCAACTAAAATAAACTGAGACAAAAAATAACACATAAGAAACTAAATTGAAGGAAATTGAAATTCCTTCCGCTCCTTGTTGATTTCTTTAGGAGTGCTCAGAAAGGAATACATATGTTATTAATTGTTATAGATATAATATACTCTAGAATTATATTAAATAAAATACACTTCAACTACCATATCCTAGATAATTGATGGATTAAATTTAAGTAGGGTGATTCTATAAATTTTTTATTATTTAGCATTATTAATAATATTCCTATTTTCTCATGTCAATTGTGATCTCATCTTGGTGATAGAGATTCATTCCAAATAGTTAATTTAATTATTCTGAGAGTGTAGATAAGAATCCAAACTAGAACATTGAATGTTTGATGATTTGATCCATTGACATTTGCAACATTAAAAGTCTATGTAAGAGAGAATTAGGTTATGAAAATAACTAACGAAATACTAGATTAGCTAGACTACCTAACATATTACTAAACTAGACAATGTAATATATATATATATATATATATATATATATATATATATATATATATATATATATATATATATATATATATATATATATATATATATATATATATATATATATATATATATATATATATATATATATATATGCCAATATACTCCCCTATTACATTGCTCCTAAAAATATGAAAAGACTTGACTTAGGGACCCTCCCCTTAAAGATTGCATAAAAAAAACATGATGATTACATGATTAAAAAACATATTTTATAAAAATATTCTTCTGAAGTAGAAAATCATTAACCTAGCAAGGCTTGATCACAATGTCTCTTGGCCCTTGGAAAGGTGTATCTTTGAGTTGTGTTCTTAATCTCTTAGTCATGAACATTCAAATCATAGTCCCTAATTACAACGATTTATATGAGATGCAACACATGTTTATCATTGTTTGGTGACCACCAAAAGGATATAATTCTTGATTATATACTATGAATATTTTTTGAAAGCAATCCATATTGAGCACAATACCAAATCCCAAACCTATATCTAAAATGAGTCTTCACAAGACATGCATTCTTTAAATTTTTTGTCATTATAAACCAAAATAGAAAACCAAAAATGCAAAAAAACCTTCTCATGCAGAACACCATCCCAAAGTGAGAAGATGAATTGAGACACGATAGAACCTCCTCCATCCTCCAATACTGCAAATCTTTAGACTAATTCTATTATAGTTAATCAATTTGGTATTTTAGGTGATTCTTTAGAGGCTTCAACCTCGTATGATCTAGGAATATTTATTTATTTATTTATCCTTTTACAATACAATAGAATTTTTTTTACATTCGTTACAAGCTTGTCTGAAATAAAGAAATCTATTAGATAATGTGTTATCATTTCAAGCTGAATTTTAACTCTACTAAAGGTCATCCCATTGTATATACGAATTATTTGTCTAATAATTTCACTTATAATAATCATGTTTATTAGAAAATTTTTAATTGGTTCTTTATTTAAACTTGAAGGAGCTTTATGCTTATCTTTGCACAATTTATTCATTAGCGAAAAAGCTTTTCCCTTTAAACCTTGTCATAACCTTCTTTCACCATGATTATAACGAAGCTTGACTAAATTATGAAAATAAAAATCAAGATCTATACTAAAGTTAAACTTCAAAAAATTTCTTCGTATAATATGAAGAATGCACATGCACATCCAAAACTACATCTTCCACAACATCTTCCACAAATAAGATATCTAGTAATATAAATATAACTCTAAAAGGTATATAAACTGGTTATAATTCACTGCTGATTCTTATAAACAAAATTTTTCTTCAAGAAAATAAACTATACCATCCTTTTATAGTGGAAAACTATAAAACTTACAATTCCAATCCAATAAAAAATTGGTTTCCACCTCTAATATGTTGATCTTTAGTGTTATGTTCTTCCTAAACAATGATTCATGAGCTAACCTCGATAGCCAATTCTTTTTCTGAAAACAACAATTGATGATAAGTTGTAAAGGTAGATAAGGGAAAATTACAAACAATAGTGATATCTTCCTGAAAATGAAAGGCTATATACTCTTCAATAAGAAAGATTCATGACGACTCCTCTGCAGTTCACACACAACAAATAGGGTTGAATCATATCTCAAATTATTGCAGGTGAATCATATCTTGAAAGCATTATATGATCTGATGGATAACTAATGTAGAAAGTAAAAACACCTTATATAGGATGGCACGAGTCAAAGGCATGAGTTAAAAACAGATGAATGTACCAACATTATTAGCCTCGTTCTATTCTAGAATTTCACACTACATCGCAGGCATAGTTTGATTTTGACTTTAACTAGCACAACAAATGAATGTGATGATCCATGATATCTATTATTCTATTGCACACATATCCAATTCTCATCTAATTTCTCACCAGAAGATCACGTCGTGTAGTGTGTCTTTTTGAACACCTCCGTTTCACTAGGACTCGCACCATCTTCTCCAATCTTCAACGCGATAGAACAAAACAAAATGCAGGCATAGAGATAAGTGATGACTCTAATACTAAATTAGAGAGATGATAAGAATCCAAAATAGAAAAATAGAAAAGTGAAAGTGTGATGATTTGATCATTGATATTTGCAACATTACCAGTATATGTGAGGAAAATTTGGTTATGAAACCGACTAACAGAATACCTAATTAGATAAATTGCATAACAGATTACTAAACCAGATAATGTTATAAATGTATATATAAAATATATGCCAAAAACTATTATATGTAGTTTCGTTTGAAATGTTTTTCTAATAGAAACAGAAAAGGGAAACAAATATTGGAATTTTTTTAAGTTTTATGTTATACACAATAAGGAAAAAAATTTATGTCACTACATTAGTTGATACAAGTTTTCAGTTCCTACAAAATAATCCTCTTTATTTTATGTCACAATATTCACACTATTATTAAAAATGTGTATGATTAAAATTTTTCAAAGAGAAAGAATTGAAATATTTATAAAATAGAATGTTAATCCTCACGTCCTAGATAACATATAGGATTAACAAGTTTTGTACATAAGGAGGCATAACTAACCTTCTATTTAGCACAGATTCACGAATGGAGGTAAAAAAATAAATATCTATGCTTCTAAATTCCATATATCAATGATCTTATTACAACTCACTAAGACAATTTAGATGGTATATTGTACTTCAGTTGGAAAGGAGGCATAGGGGTTCCACAAAAGATAGAAATAACAAGATTGAGTGGATACTTTCTAAGAAAGAAAAAATGGTATTCATAAATGGAGATGGTGAATTTTTTTTGACAATGAGTCCCTAATGATTTAGGGATAGAAATAGTCGTAATTGTAGAGGTTTTATGAAAATTATATATTGATCATAATTGAAAGATATTTTATATTATTGGAGAAAAAAGTGTTGGTGTGTAAGTATTTATAATCAAACTATTTTTTAGTAGATCCTTCACACTAGCATACTTGACCCTATGTAGGTCATGCATTTTTTATTATCTCACATGATAGGATTAAGTTGTGATCTAATTATATCATATCTTATGTTTTAATATAAGTTTTTTTAAAATTTAAAAATTGAGCTTAAACAAGAATTTTAAGAAAACCACAGAGGTGCTGCCTCAACCAAAAAGTTCATAAGAGGTTACATCAGAAAAACAACATATTATAAGTCTAAACGTCTAACAACAAGACAAAAAGGAGAGGCCAGAGAGTAAAGCTAGTGTGACATGATCTTGCATCTTCCTCCAAGTGATCCATCCACTAGGACCCTCCATCCAAACAATATTTTTCCTTTCCTGATTCTAAGAAAATATTTGAAACTGAGCATAGGAAGTCTCTTTGAAATCCTTGACATCTTTGAGAAACTTATTGAGAGCTTTGTGGAAGAAAGCCAAGTCTTGAGCGCATCTTATCCATTCGTAGCCATCCCTCATCTCGTAAACAAACATAGTAGAAGCTCCATCCTTCAAGAATCCAAGGAGTTTTTGTCCTTTCAATGTCTAATATGATGGAGATATGCATAGAACCATAGTAAAATCTAAGCCTTTCAAAAGACTCACTAAGGGTCCTTACCTACCCTTGAAACAACTCCTCATTCCTAATTTTCCATAGGTACCAAATATTATTAGCTGAAAAAATAGACCAAATGAAGTAGCATCCTTATTGAGCCCATGAATATAACTAGTAATAATCTCCAAAGTATTAACAAGATGAGGAATTTGAAAACCAAAGAGGAGCCAGACCTCCTTAGCAATAACATAATCAAAGAAAATATGTCTGCAAGTTTCAAGCATTCTGCAAATAGAGAAAAGATTGAGTTAGGAGTATTCCTTTCTTAGAGGGAGTCTATCAAAATGTAGCTACTAGTTAAAACATTTAATTTTGGGGAGAAATAGATCTTTTCTAGAAGTCGTCAAATAATTTCTGCCATTGTGAGATGTTAAGGTCAACACACCAGAGAGAGTTATTATAGAAGATTATAGAATCATCAAAAGTGAGATCAGAGTAGATGTTGTGAGCTTTGACTTTACAAAGGAGAGAGACATCAGGCCACTTGTCGGAGAGAAAGATATGAGAATTCACATCAAAGTACTTAGGGAGACCAATACAACCATAGGTAGATTGGATAAGCTTGGAGGTTATTTTTTGAGAGAGAGGGAGATCAAAAGTGGCTTTGAGTTCTTCCCAAGAGATGAGGGTATCTTCTTCTAGAATATTAACCAAGCGAGTGATACCTTTGAGAGCCCAAGGTCGAGCAGAGAAGCCCCAGGTAAGGGCCAGAGGTTTAGAGTTATGTGTGAGATTCCATCAGATGGACCTTTCCCCATGAACCATTGAATCATTATAGTAATCGGTATCAGTTAGGAGATTCCTAACAATCTCCCAAGATTTCCAAAGAGATTTGAAGATAGGGGAGCCATGAACAGAAACAAGAATGCTGTTAGCAATAATGTCACCGAAGGGGAGACCTTTCCAAGATTTGGCCAATTTGGAGACAACCCTTTCCAAATTATTCCTAATAAGGAATTTCCAAGGTTCCTACCCCTCAAGGGAATGAAATATCCACTTGGAAGCAAGGGAGATGCCCCAAGTCCTAAGATCCTTAAGACCCAGCCCCCCAAGCATTTTTTAATGAAACACCACTTCCATTTGACAACATGTTTTTTCCTACCCCCCTGCCATCAGAAAAAAGGAGCCGTCTGATGGCCTTTTGAATCTAAAAAATTTGATAGTTTCAAAACATCCAGTCAAAGGAGTAGTAGATGTTGTAGGATGAGAGGATTATTTGTCAAACCTAGACTCTTCCATGAAGGGAGAGAAATTTATGATTCCATTTGCTGAGTTTCTTGAATATCTTCTCCCTCACCCCAATCCCACAAAGCCTTAAGAGAAGGAGAGACAAAAAAAGGGATGCCAAGGTATCTAAAAGTCCTATTAGGCCCTACCCATTGATAGCCAGAATGGTGAATCTAGTCAGAAGGGGTATCATTCCAACCAAGAAGGATAGATTTATTTTGGGAGATCTTGGCCCCAGAGATATCCCCAAAGACCTTAACTTTTTTATTGAGGACCTTGAAATTCATTCTAGAAAGCTTGAGAAAGAGGGTCGTGTCATCAAAAAATTGAATGTTTAGGAGTTGGGAGACATCGGGAAGCCTTAGGCCTTGAATATTGGGGACAAAGAGTTATTTCTAAGGAAGTAAACTAGAGCATCAGAGGCAGTAATGAACAAGGAACGGGCCAGAGGACTACCCTGTCTGATAGAGCATGAGAGGCAGATAGGGGTAGAGAGGGAGCATTCACATTAACAATGTCATAGGCATCCTTGAAGAGGACTTTAACCATATCACAAAGAAACTTAGGAAATCCAAAAGCAACAAGCATAGTTAATATAAGATTTCATTTTTATCTATGTTATAAGAGTTTCTTATTATATTTTTAAATATTAAAATTTATACATTTGACATTTTCAAATTCAATAAAAAATCCACTATATTGTAGATTAACTTAAATATATCTAAAACATAAAAAAAGAATTTTAAAATTCTTAGGCTTCAAAATCCTCAAATGGCTCTCTCCACCCTAGGGTTCAGCCGGTTTATGACATTTGTTTAGGGCCCATTTTACTAACACCTATCTATGCATCTAAAATCTCATTAATTCGAGATTTTAACCCTAACACCCCATATTTTGTTTCCTGGCCTAATTCTTTACCTATTCGATCTCCTGCATTTGTAACCTCGCAAAATAATGTGCCTCTTCAGAATCCGCATGCATGTCCCTTGCATCCTACGTTTGTCACTATGCCAAACACTATTCCTGTTAGGAATTATCAGGCCAATTACAATCAACAGGGTTACAATAGAGGTTTGAAGATGGGTGGTTCTGGGAAAAATCCACCAAAACCGGCTCCGCAACCTAACATGGACATGACTGTGCCCTTGTTTCAAATAGAGGATGGTATTTTGGATTCACAAGTATCATATATGCTAGAGAAAGTGATCATTGGTAAGATTTGGTCTTTTTTACCTATTAATGAATTTTGGGCTTGGGCTAAAGATAATTGGGTAGGGCTTCTTGACTTATTCTACCTAGATCATGCTTAAAAAAAATTTGTTGCAGTTTTTAATTCTACCAATGCATGAAATGATGTTTTTTGTATAAATTACTAGTTTTCTAATGGCATTGGTATTTGTTTAACAAAATGGACTGCTAATTTTAAATTGCATGAATCTGCATGTGCTTCAATGCCTTTTTGGGTTGAATTACCAGCATTACCATTGGAATATAGGAATTTGGATATTATTCAAGCTATCACTTATAAAATTGGGAAATTTATCTGGCATGATTTAACCCCACATGAAGAACTACATTTCTCTATTTGGGTTTGTCTAGCATTAGACCTCATTCAAACCTTTCCTAATTTTAATATTTTTCAGTCCAAATGGGGTTCTTAGAAATAGGAAATTATTGTTCATGATGTGAAAACTAGTGCGTATTATGCCACTATTTTAGGTCACTTTACAAATCAATGTAAGGATCCTAACTATTCAAATATGATTATTTGTAAGGATCAGACTTCCTTTTTGTCTAAATGTTCTCTAGTTCCCTCTAATAAAACTTCCAATGCTAATTCCCCTTAGGGTAATAAGGGCCTGAAACATAATCATGGGATTTTTGATTCGTGTAAGGGGAATATGGTTTTTCAGGATAGAATAGGTAAAGATCTCCAAAATGCTAATTTAAAAAACATGCCAAAGAAGACTGATCTTATCAACCCATCCCCAGACTGTGTAACCTCCTTAGTTCATAACCAAGGGCCTCATGAGCTGCCAAATGTGTTGTGTCAACAGAATACGACCAAAGTCCTTCCTAATGATAAATTTGATCTTCTCCCATTTTAGATTGTACCTTTTCTCTAATTCAAGTTGTCCCTACTTCTCATGGCCTCCTTTTCTAATATGTTAAACATTTATCTTTCTCCTATTATAGTGTTTCTAAGTGGAATAGATACTTCTCAGGCTATTGTATCTGAGGTAAAGATAATTTTCAAGTTCACGGATATGAAATTTTTTAATTTAATTGTGAACCCTCTTATATTTTCAGATAGTCCTATTAAGTTGAAGAAAGTTACTAAAGAGCATGCTGCTATCATGTCTACAGAAGTTATGTCTCTTATTTCTTCTCACTTGCAGGATGTTAATGATCTTGATGCTGATTATGTTGATTCTTCTTTTCATAATTTATTTTTTAGGATAATTTTCCTACCAATGCATCACAAGGTATGGATCAGGTCACTAATGATAAATGTCTTCAAGATTCTGATGGTCATTCACATTCAATACACAATTTATCTTCATCTTCGGTCATTGAGGTATTTTCTTCTCATGTAATTGAAGAATCTAGTTTATCATCTCACCAAAAACAAAATTTGTCAGTTGATAATAAGATTGATCATGCTACAAAACTTTCAATTGCTCAGACAGTGATTCCCCTAAATCTGTTGATAAAATGCCTAAAACTAGGGGTAGAAAATCTAGGGCAACTAAGGCCTTAGAAGAAATTCAAGCTGGTCTTCAATCAACTTTGGATTCTAATTTCTCAGCATCTAGGAGATGTTCGATGAGGAGAAACAAAGGTTCTTCTTGTTCTCAATGAAAATCTTATCCTAGAATTTAAGAGACATTAATGCCTCTGAAAAAAGGCATAGAATTAAGTCGATTCTTGATTCTTCGCAATGTGAAATTGTTGTTTTACGAGAAACTAAATTGTCTGTTCATAATTTTGACCTGACTGTTGCCAAGTGGTCTTGTTAGAAAAGTATTTCTATTCCTGCTATGGGTGCTTCAAGTGATTTGATTATTTTATGGAATAAGTTAAGAGTGGTTATTCATCCCCTTCAGGTTGGACCCAGCTGGCAGTTTGCTAATGTGAGGTTGTTAAATTATTCCTTCTTTCTTATCATTTCTTATGGGCCTACTTCCACTTTAGATAAATTTCATTTTTGGAAAACATTAACCAGTGTTATTCAGCAGTACCCTGATTGTAAATTTATTTTAGCTGGTGATTTTAATGCAATCCTGACTTCTTCTGATAAGATGGGGGTATTTCACCTCCTTCTTGTAGTGTCTCTAATTTCAATAATTTATTCTATATAATGATCTTTTTGATGTATTTCCCCAGTTTGGATCATTCACTTGGACTAATCGTAGAACTATTTTTTCACAAATTGCAGTTAGGTTAGACATATTTCTTTCTTCCCAAATCTTGAAGTTGGATGGTATTATGATATCATCAATTATTTTACCCTTTTCAGTTTTAGATCATTTTCCAATTCAACTTAATATTGATCTATCTTGTAAACATGGCATTAATACCTTTAGGTCATCCTTTAAATTTGAGTCTCTCTGGTTTAGACATCCATCTTTTCATTCTCTTTTGAAGAAATGGTGGGTGGATGCTCCTCTCAAAGATGAGTATTTCATGTTTAAGTTCTATAAAAAATTGCTATTCTTGAAAAGGAATGCTAATTTTTGTAAGAACATCTTGGATCAAAATATTACAATTGAAAAGGAACTATGTGAAATTAATCAGTTCATTATCTCTAATGGTCTTGACACTAAAACATTTTTAAAGAAAAAAGCTCTTCAAGAAGAATGGGTTGAGTTATGTGCAATGGAGGAAGAATATTGGAGGAAAAAGTCTTGCGAGTTATGGTTACAGTTTGGTGATCAAAATACTAAGTTTTTTCATGCCTCAACAAAATAGAAGAAGGCAGTGAGGGCTATTTTTTTATTAAAGATGATATGGGTAATCTCATTTCTGATGAGAAAGGTACTTGCCAAGAAGGGGTTAGGTTCTTTTTGAATCTTTTGTCTCCCCCTTCATTCCTGAGGATGATTGAGCTAAGACTAATGAATTACTTAGTGGGATTCCAACCTTAATTTCCCCCTAGGATAATTATACTTTAATGGCCCCATTTACCTTATTAGAGGTTTGAAAAGTTGTTTTTTCATTAGAACCTCATAAGGCACTTGGACTAGATGGCTTCATGGCTTTGTTCTTTCAAAAATGTTAGGATGTTATATGCTTTGATCTCTTGGTCATCCTTGAAGAATCTAGGAAAAATACATCTATGCTAAAAAAATTTAATGCTACAAACATAGTGCTTATCCCTATGAATAGTGAGCCACATACTTTTGCTGACTTTAGACCGATTTTTCTTTGTATTGTAATACTATCTATAAAATTATTACAAAATCTATTTATATGAGGCTTCAACACCTTATTCAGAGGATTATATCTTATGAGCAAGGTGTTTTTGTTCCAAGGTGTGAAACCATAGATGGTGTTATTCTAGCCCATGAAACTCTTCATTCTATCAGTGAACATTCCATTCCTTCCTTTGTAATTAAATTGGATATGATGAAAGCCTATGATAAGCTCAAATGGTCTTTTCTTATTCAAGTTTTTCTCAAATTTGGTTTCTCAAAAATATGATGCAAGTGGATTAAAGCATGTATTTTAGGATCCCATTTTTTTATTATAATTAATGGAGTACCTATAGGGTTTTTTTCCATCATCTCAAGGAGTTAGGCAAGGTGATCCTTTGTCACCTTGTCTTTTTATTTTTATAGCTAAAGGTTTGACTCAATGTATTAATGTTGCTCATGTTGTGGGTCATTGGTCTGGTGTGAAAATAAAAATAACTTCCATTTTAGTCACACATTCTCCATTTTTTGATGATACACTATTATTTGGTAATGCCTCTATCCAGGAAGCTACACAAGTTAAGAAAGTTCTTGACTTATATACATCAATTTTTGGGAAAATAATTAATGATCACAAATCCAAAGTTTATGTCTTCAATACTACTTCTCAAGTAAAAAATAGAGTTGTTTCTACTTTAGGATTCTCATTAGATGAACTTCCATCTACATATTTGGGTATCCCCTTTTTCATGGGACATAATAAGGTGTCCTTTTCGCAATCAATTGTTGACTGTATCAAGTCTCAAGTGGTTGCATGGAAAACTAGGTGGTTGTCTTTGTCTGGTCAAATAATCCTTATTAAATCAATTTTATCAGCTATCCCTAATTATTATATATCAGTGTTATAGGGCCTGAAGTCTATTCTCATCCAAATTGAGAAATTAATTAGGGAATTTCTTTGGACAACAAATATGTCTGGATAGAAGAAGATTCCTCTTATTTCTCTATCAGACATGTCCCAACCCCTTCTAGTTGGGGGTGTGGGCCTCCATAACTTGTCCAATAAAAATTTTCCATTTTGTGGAAAACTGGCTTGGAAGATGTATTCTCATCCTTCTATTAAGTGGTGTCAACTGATGCAACAAAAATATCTTGATAGCTCAAATCTAGCTAGGATCATCTTAGCTCTTGATCCTCCCAAAGGCTCTGCTATTTAGAATTTAATATTTAATTCTAGACATATTGTCACCTCTTTTGTGTCATGGGAGGTTCACAATGGTGAATCTGTCCATTTTTGGCTTGACTCTTGGAATGGGCTGCCCTCTTTAAATACATTACCCATGTTTCATGATGTGTGGGAAATTGCATCCTCAATCTAGGGAGATATGCTTTTGGATTATACTTTTGTTGTGCATATTCATTCATGAAAGGTTATGCGGAAAGATTTTCATGATTTACCAATTGACTCTCATATTGCATCAAATGTAAATCAATACCTTTTGGATAGGACAGTGTTCCTTTCTAGGATTTTTTATTGTCTCATTTGGGCTCCTGCAGCAGACAGTAGATACTTGGTTAAACTTGGATATAACCTGGCCCAATCAATCCAAGGTAATTTTGGTTGATCAAGAGCTTTTAAATTCTATTGGCACTTTGTTGTCCTCCCTAAAGCTGGTTGTTTGGCTTGGCTAGTCTTGAAAAAGAGAGTTTTAAATAGTGAAAGGCTAGCCGAGTTTAATATTGTGGGGCCATTCCTTTGTGTTATTTTTTAACAAGAGCTGGAGTCTGTTGATCATCTTTTTTTAAATTGTCCACTAGCATAGTTGTGCTATCAATTTGTTATGCAAAAATTGGGTCTGTCAATGCCTCTTCCTTTCACAATTTGGGATTTTTTTCAATCTTGGCCTATCCTTTTTCATAAATCTATGTTCTCTTGTTTATGGATTTGTATCCCTTCATTAGTTTTATGGTCCATCTGGTGGGAGAGGAATAAAATAATTTTTTGATACCAACCTTCTTCTTTTTAGTCTGTTATATCTACTCTTAAAAATTCCATTGTGGAAGTCACTAATGCTTATTCTACAAAATTTAATGGTATTCATATTTTTTCACATTGGGATAATCTTACCTTTAAAAATTCGGTGGGATTTTTCCCTCTCTCCTTTTCCATCTTTTCTCTCAAGATAGATCAACAATTAGATCTCAAGTTAAGTGGATTCCCCCTCAGCATGGATTTGACAAACTTAACTTTGATGGATCCTCTAGTGGTAATCCTAGTATTTCTAGTATCAGTTTTGTTATTCGTAATTATCTTGGTTCTCCAGTTTATTTTGAGGCTTCTTCTATTCCTTATGGGACTAATAACTTAGCTGAAGCTTATTCTTTTCTTCATGGATTAGTTGCCACTAAAGAGTTGAACATTAAGCATCTTCATGTAGAAGGTGACTCCTCTATGATTATTAATTATTGTATCTCTAGATGATCTATGTCTTGGCACATTCATTATGTACTCCAACAAATTTGACATCTCTTGGACTCATTTCCTCAATGTTGCATTTTCCATACTTATAGAGAGGGAAATATTCTGGCTGACCACTTAGCTAATTTAGGGGTTGAAGGTCATAATATTTCATTTCCTTCCCCTATGGTCTCTATGGAATCCCGTCCTTCACTTTTTAATCTCCTTGCCTTTGAATTAGTTTCTTAGATTTGATTATTCATACAGAGGATTTATTTCTCATTTCATTTGTCTAATCATCCAGGTTCACTCATTTTTCTTGGTAATTGGACTAAGAATGCAATTAAGTTTTTTGGTACTTAGTGATGTCTTTGTATTGATTTTGACAGCAAGCTGATCAAAGCTCTCACGTGCTTATGATTATACATATCTTCCTAGTAACAGAGGTTTTGATTATGATTATCTTCATCCTACTTCTTTATGATTACATCACCTCTATTTTAGTCCTATGCATTTGCTAATGTATTTTAATTCATTGTGGGATTATGCTGTCAACCGTAAAAAGGGATTCATTATGATTGATATCTCTAATCTTGTGGGTTTTCTTAAAGCTCCACATGGCTTTAAAATAATTACTCACATCTCATTGGAGCTTAATCTTGTGTTCATTTATGATGCCAATTTTGAAGATCTCATTTGTTTATGATTTCTACTTCATTGATTTGTGTACAATACTTGTAATTATGTTACCTAATCCCATTTCTATTCATAATGAAACTTGTATTGATTGCTTCATTTCACACAATTTTTACAATTAGCTACTATTTATGAAGATTTTCTTTGTTTCATTCTATGGTTCTTGTTAATCTTTTTCAATCATTTTTGTTTAATGGCTTCACAAATGTCTGGCTCTTGATTTTCTGATGAGTTTAGGCCTCTTAATATGAGAGTGTTTCTATCTCCTGATGGTTTGGAACTTTTGTTTGAGAGTAAAATTACTAATGAATTTTTGGATACTATGTGATGCAAGAGCATCTTGGGTCTTTGAGCAATCTTGCATCAACCAAAAATATTTCTTATTTTCTGTTGTTTGCATTATAATTATTAAATTTTTTGGTTTCATTTTGTGCTAAGATTACATTATGTTCAGGACCTATTTGGGATCCTTCTCCTATGAGCACATAAGGATTGGATGGACCGTTTCAAAGTTATAGCTATTTTCCTTGCTGCTAGACCCATACTTTCCTCTATTTTGGGTGCTGATTATGCGTCATGTAGCCATTGATCCTTAACAAATAAGCCATTTCTCTATTAAGGACATAAATATGACCTCAGTTAATATCATCACCTAAGACCGCAAGTGCTAATTCATTATCAGTAAAAATATATGACCATTTATCTCAGGTATCGATTTTCTGCCAGTTTACATGTGAAACATGGAGTGTTTCTTCTTGCGTGGTTCCATGTGATGAGATGGGGCCTTGTGAAATTAGGGACATGTTATAGGGTCATGTTTGGACCTAAATGTAACTTTTCATTAGGTCTTTTTCATTCTTTCATTAGTTTTGATTTACTCTTCTAGGCTGGACCTATAATGTTATTAAATGCCTGACTGGCCGACTTATGGCTTAGCTAGCTATATAAGGATTCTAGGTTGATTAGAAGAGAAATTAGGAGGATGATTATTAAGATACATCATTATAGGAAAATATAGGATGCAAGCTGAGATTCTAATTTAATAATTTCTTTGTATAAGGCCAAAACTCAGAAGGCTTCACAGTCGGGCATGTTGAAAGATATAATATAAATTCTCTATTGTTGCTGGCAATTGATTGTCTCATATCCATTGTTTTTTCACTAATTTCATGTGGTATTCATATTTATTGTGTGTGTAACTATGAGAAGGGATTTTTTTTATTCAAGTGGAATCAATTCTACTTGATTCTGGTTGTATCTACCCTGCCCCCATGTCAAGTGGTATCAGAGTGAGTTCTTTCTAAGATCTTACATATAACTTGTAGAAGGTTATGATCTTTCTAGAACTTGATTATCAAGATGGTTCATGGTAAAGGAAATGATAATGCTACTATGGATATATTGAGGAAGATTGCAACTAGTCTTGAAGCTATAGAGACAGCCCAGAGAAGAGGTGCACATCTTGAAGATGTTAGTGATGAAGAAGAAGTAGCACCTAATCCTGAACCTAAAGTTGAATAGGATGAGGAAATACTTTTGAGTGTTTTGTCTAAGGATAGCTCCAGACCTACGGTTGAAGTTGCTTCCTATGATGGAAGACTTGAGACTGATACACTTTTGGACTTGATCTTTGAGATGGATAAATACTTTGAGTATGAAGGTACTCCTAATAATAAGAAGGTTAAGATAGTAGTCACAAAGTTGAAAGGTCATGCATCTCTTTGGTGGGATCATTTGCAAACTACGAGACAGAAGAGAGGAAAAGAAAAGATCAAGACATGGATGAAGATGCTTGCAAAGATGAAGAAGAAGTTTCTTCTAGCTAACTACCAATTTAGTTTGATGATTAAAATGCAAAATTTGATACAAAAGAACATGAGAGTGAAAGAATATAATGAGAAATTTTATAAACTATATATCAGATCTAGACATGTGGATGATGAAGTTGAGAAGGTGGCTAGATATCTGAATGGCCTGAGGACATCAATTCAAGATGAGATCAGCTATGTGAAAATAGATAGTATGGAAGAAGCATACCAATTTTCTTTGAAGGAAGAAGAGAGATTAACAAAAAGACATGAATAAAGATAGAGAGGAAGAGGTGGTAGATTTCAGAGAAGTAGAGGAAAATCTTATGGAGAAAGTAGTGAATCTAAGAATGCAGTACAAGATAAAGGATGGGAAGATGAACCTGCTAGTAGAAGAGGTAACTACTCTAGAGGTAGCTATAATGGTTACTCTAGGAATAACAATAGTGGGAAAAGGGAACATAAATCTTGGTTTAAAGGTACTTGTTACAAATGTGGTGAAGGACATAGAGCTTTTAAATGTACTAACTATGGAAATAAGACTGGAGGTAATGGAAGAAGTAATTTGGCTAGTGAAAAAGTTGAGGAAATGTCTAATGAACCTGAACATGGTGAGAATTTGATGTTAAGAAGGATCTTGTGGAATGAAGAAGCTGATGAGGAACATATTCTGAGGAAAAGTTTGTTTAGAACTAGATGTAAGATCACTGACAAATGTTGCAAGGTAATCATTGATAGTAGAAGTTTTGATAATTTGGCATCTGAAGAGCTAGTTAACAAATTGTAGTTGTAGAGATTGAAACATCCTAATCCTTACCATATTGCTTGGATCTAGAAGGAGCATAAACTACTTGTAAGTGAACAATGCCTTATTAAATTCAAAATTGGGAATTGTCATGGTGAAGTCTTGTGTGATATTATGCCTATAGATTATTGTCATATTCTTTTGGGTAGACCTTGGCAATATGATAGGAAAGCTTTGCATGATGGTAGATTGAATCAATATACTATTTGGATGGATGGGAAGAAACAAGTATTAGTGCCTTTGATAGAAACATTTGATGAAGGTCATTGTACTACAGTCAGAGTATGCTTGGTTGATGGTAAAAAGTTTGCAAGAGAAATGAAATAAGAAAATGTTTGTTTTGCTTTAATTCCAAGGAAAACTAAGAGAGAAGATGAGTTAGAACATTCACCTGAGGTTAATCCTTTGTTGACTGAATTTCATGACATCATTTCTAATAATGTACCTAATGGTTTACCACCTATGAGAAGTATAAGTCACTGTAAGGATTCGATACATGGAGCTAATTTTCCTAATAAAGGACCACATAGGTTAACACCTAATGAAACGATAGAGTTGAATAGACAAGTGAAATAATTTCTTGAGAGAGGATTGATTAGGGAAAGTCTGAGTCCTTTTGCAATACCTACTATGTTAGCACCTAAAAAGAATGGAGAATGGATAATGTGCACTAATTCTAGAGCTATAAATAAGATAATGGTAAACTATAGATTTCCTTTTCCTAGGATGGACGACATAATGGATAGTTTGAGTGGAGCAAAGTATTTCATAAAGATTGATTTGAAGAGTGGATATCATTAGATTAGGATCAGAGAAGGGGATGAATGGAAAACTTCTTTTAAGAGTAATGAAGGTTTGTATGAATGGTTGGTTATACCCTTTGGTTTGACTAATGCACCTAGTACTTTCATGAGGTCGATGAATGAAGTTATAAAAAGATTCTTGGGTAAGTTTGTGATTGTATATCTTGATGAAATTTTGATATTCAGTAAGAGTAAGGAAGAACATCTTGAACATATCAGAGAAGTATTGTAGAGATTGAAGGAAGAAAATTTGCTAATTAATTTGAAGAAATGTTCATTTATGAAAGAGGAGATTGTATACCTTGGTTTTGTAATTTTAGCTCATGGATTGAAGATGGATCTTGAGAAAGTGAGAACTATAATTGATTGGCCTACACCAGAAAATGTTGGAGAGGTAAGATCATCTCATAGATTGGCAAGGTTTTATAGGAAGTTCATTATACATTTCAATTCTATTTGTAATGCTATGACTGAAACTATGAGAGGAGATAAAAGGGATTTCAAATGGACACATGGAGCAAAAAAGAGTTTTGAAACATTGAAACAAAGAATTACAGAGTTTCCTACACTTTCTTTGCCTAATTTTAGTAAAGTCTTTCAAGTTGAATGTGATGCTAGTGGAAGTGCAATTGGATCTATTTTGAGACAAGAAGGAAGACTTGTAGCTTTCTTTAGTGAAAAATTGAATGATGCTAAGAGATAATATTCAGTTTATGACTGGGAATTTTGTGCTATTGTTCAAGCTTTGAAGAAATGGAGACATTATTTGATGCCTAAAGATTTTGTGTTGTATACTGAACATAAAGCTTTGCAGTATTTGGGAAGTTAGAATAAATTGAATTAGAGACATATGAAGTGGGTTGAGTTCTTACATAATTTTTCCTTTTCATTGAAGCATAAAAGTGGATAGTCAAATAAGGTTGTTGATGCATTGAGCCAAAGAAGAAGTTTGCTAACAAAAATGATAATTGAGGTACTTGGTTTTGATGATTTGAAGTGCTTATATGAGACTATTATTGATTTTTTAGAATGTTGGAAAGCTTGTAAGGAAAACACCATGAGTGATAAATAGACTGATTATTTCATTCAAGAAGACATATTGTTTAAAGGAGTTCAGTTGTGCATACCTAGAGGATCTATGAGAGAGAACATAATAAAGGAGAAACATAGTGGTGGAGTTGCTGGACATTTTTGGATTGATAAGACTGTGAATTTGATTTCAGAAATATACTTTTTGTGATGGATTTATAGAGATGTACATAAAATGGTTAGAGGTTGCAGAATTTACCAAACAACAAAAGGAACTAGTTAGAATTTGGGATTGTATACACCTTTACCTATACCTAATAGACCTTGGGAAGATATGAGTATGGACTTTGTTCTTGGATTGCCTAGAACTCAGAGAGGTAATGATCCTATTTTGGTAGTGGTTGACAGATTTTCTAAGATGGTTCATTTCATACCTTGTAAGAAGACATCTGATACATTGCATGTAGTTGAATTATTCTTCAAGGAAGTGGTTAGATTGCATGGTTTTCCTAAATCTATTGTTTCAGATAGAGATACTAAGTTTACTGGTTACTTTTGGAGAAAACTTTTGAAGAAGATGAATACTAAATTGAAGTTTAGTTCTACATTTTACCCTCAAACAGATGGACTGACTGAAGTTGTGAACAAGAGTTTGGGCAACTTGTTGAGATGTTTAGTTGGAGATAAGCCTACTAATTGGGATTTAGTTTTAGCACAAGCAGAGTTTGCATATACTAATTTTGTGAATATAAGTACTAAGAGGACACCATTTGAGATTGTTACTGGATTTCATCCTAAGGGAACCATAGAGTTGAGAGATTTACCTACTGAGACAAGAAGAAGAGCTGAACCTTATCATTTTGCATAATACACGAGCACTTTTCATGATGAAGTCAAAAGGAATTTGGAGGACAGTAATCTCAAATATAAATGGAGAGAAGATAAGAGAAGGTGACATAAATATTTTGAAGTTGGACATTAGGTTATGATTCATTTGAAAAAGAATAGATTTCTAGTTGGTACCTACAACAAGCTAAAAATGAAGAAGTTTGGATCTTATAAGATTCTAAAGAAGTTTGATAGTGGGAATGCTTATAAAGTAGAATTACTAGAGGACATGGATATACCACCTATATTCAACATTGTTGATATCATTGAGTACTTTAAATCAAATGATGAGATAGAAGATGATCTTGATTATCCTAAGAAGAATAGAGACAACATTGAGAAGATCTTGAATAGCAGAGCCGTCAAGAGTACAAGAGGAAAATACTACATGGAATATCTACTTCGGTGGAAGAACAAGCCAGTTGAATATAGTTCATAGATTAGACAAGCTGAGTTGGATCATTATGATTCAGGTTAGAATATGAGTAGTGCCTGATGTGGACATAAGTTCCTTATTTACCCCAAGTGTCTAATGCAAGATCATCTTGGGTCTTTGAGCAATCTTGCATCAACCAAAAATATTTCCTATTTTTTGTTGTTTGCATTATAATTGTTTCATTCGTTAGTTTCTGTTGGAGATTTTCAAGTAGGTTAGTACTTACTGTATGTTTGTCATTGATGACAACATATGGAAAGTAGCATGCATGGAGGTCTTATGTAGTAATATTTTTGCATATGATGCATGGACATTATATCAACATGATATAATGGGTGCAGAGGTTAACTATTAGTACAGACAATTATATAGCAGCTTGTATCAACAGTGTTCCTAACAGAGTAAAACACAATGTTCTATGTATGGTTGTTTGTATAGTTGTCATGGAGGCTTGCACCCTTGGATATATTATGAGGACATGTTAGTGATGTTTTAGTTATGGATGCATATTTAGTTATTTAGTAGAAGAGAAGTTATGTAGTCTCTATTCACCAGTAGCAGTTTCATGTGTTTATTCAGAAGAGCTGACAAAGATTTTATTGGTTCATGAGTTGCGTGTATCTTTAGGGTATGTTCCCTTGGAGTTAAGATTAAAGAGAAGAGTTATTGATGTTTGGTTAAGAGTGTATGAGTTAATTCAGCTTGAGGAGAAAGATCTAGTTGTTTTGGTATAGCTGATAGTGTGTAGCATGTGTCTACAATTATCTTATTTGGACAGGTCCCATAATGTGTTGCGTGCATAGTAGAGCCGATAGAATGTTTGTTGAGATTTGTTATGGTTTCTCTAATATGATTTCAAGGTGGTTCTAACAAGTTGACTTGATTATAGCATTTAGAGGAAAGATATTTATAGGTAGTCATTTGTGATTATTGGACTGTGGTTCATGGTTGATTAAGTAGAGTAGAGAAAAGTGTGTGAAATGTTGAACCATCAGAGGAAGATCAATGTGACCAAGTAAAGTATTTTTTCTATTCATTGGAACTAATCCAGACAGCAGGTCAAAGCACAGTTCACCAAGATCCAGATATAGTATGTATCTGTTATTTAGAAGGTTGTAGCCTTTGCCCCTTTGAGCAGTGAGCTCTTGGATGGTGTGTCCTCTCCCCTAACAGGGACAATTGTAAAAAAATCCTAACAAGGTCCAACCCTTGACTAGGTCTCCTGTACTTAATATATTGTAAAACTTCTCCTAACAGGGTAAATGATCTTCTAACAAGGATCATTATACACTAGTACATAATATTAGTGGGTATCAAGTCCCACTGGGATTTTTACCTATTTGGGTTTCCCCATAACCAAAATATTGGTGCTGTGTTCATATGTTCTTTCATTGTGTTTATGCTTTATGTTTAAGTATACTTAATTGGATAAAGAATTGAAACTTTTAGATAACTGATGCACCCCCCCTCTTAGTTATCTCTAGGGACTATTTCTAAAAATTGGTATCAGAGCCAAGTGCATCAAAGATAAAGTTTGACAACTTGAGGTTGATCAGATGGCATACTTCAGGAAAGAGAGTCCTAAGTTTGATGGAGAGAGTTATCTTGATTAGAAGAACGAGATGGTGACACATTTGCAGTGCATTGGTTTTGAAGTTTTTGATGTAACTATCAAAGCAACAAGGTCCCACCCTAGAAGATCTTGGAAAGGATGATGGTACTAAAATACAAAAGGAATTATTTCATCATAATTCTATTTCCAAAGAAGCTCTTATCAACGCCCTATCTGATAGTGATTTTTCAGAGATAAAGAAAGTAGACACCACCCACAAGATATGGAAGCACCTAGAAGACATGTTTGAAGGTGAAAAAAAAGAAAAGGATGCTCACAAAAAGACATGGAAGAAAAGATACAATGCATTAGAGATGCTACCTAAAGAAAACATTAGAGCTTATAATGAAAGGATCAATGAAGCAGTTGATGGAATTAGCAACAATGGTGGAGAGATCTCAGAGGAAGATATTATGGACAAGTTGATGACTACTCTCACTCCAGAATATGAAAGTAAGATCAACATCCTTGATGAGACCATGCAGATTACATCTAATTTCAAGAGGGACACCATTATCAGAAAAATATCAACTTTTGAGACATCAAGATTAGAGACTGGACCTAAAAGTGAGACAGCCTTCAAAGCAATAGTTCATGGTAAGAAATCTGCAAACTCTACTAGTAATTTTTATGATGATGATGAAGGGATAACTCTAGACAATTTTATTGCTATGATTGCTAAAAGAGAAAAGAAAGGAAAAGGAAAATATGAAGGTCAGTTTCCATTTAAGTGCTTTTCATGTAACAAGATAGGTCACTTTGCATCTAAGTGTCCTACAAGAGCTAGAAAGTTCAAAAAGGATTACAAGCCTAAGTACTCTAACGAATTTTACTTTGTTGAAGATGGATTTTTTGATGAAGAATCAGGTGAAGAATAAATTGGATTAATTTCTATTGTAGAAAAAATGAATAATAAGACAGAACATAAAGACGTGAAAGAGAAACAAGAGCTAGCACTGATTTCCCAAGAAGATATAAGAATAGACTGGATTATAGATAGTGGTTGTTCACATCACATGACAGGTGATAATGGTAGATTTGTTCATCTAGACAAATGCAATGGTGGTATGGTCAAATTTGGAGACAACACTCCTAAACCAATAGTTGGTAGAAGAGCCATCACTTTGGATGGAAAGAATAGTATTGATGATGTTCTTTATGTTGATGGTTTGAAACATAACCTTCTCAGTGTTGGACAGATACTTGGAAAAGGCTATCAGTTGGAGTTCAAAGATGATAAATGCATAATTAACAAAAAGGATGGTGTTATGATTACATCAGGCTCAAAGAAAAGAGGTAATGTTTTTCAACTCAATTTAGAAGCAATTTTTTTTGTTGCTAAAGTTTATGATAGTTGATTGTGGCATAAAAGACTATGTCATATCAATTTTGATAACATAGTGAAGATAAGAAATGTTAAGGCAGTAAGAGATCTACCTAGCATAGAAAAGCCAATTGATACTAGATGTGGGGAATGTGTGATGGGAAAGCATGTAAGGAATTTATTCAAGAGAAAGCACAATTCAATAGAAAACAAGTTGGATCTGATCCATACAGACCTATGTGGTCCAACACAAACAAGATCATACTATGGTGAAAGGTATTTCATTTTGTTTTTTGATGATTATACTAGGATGATGTGGGTTGCATTCTTAAAAGATAAGTCACAAGAATTTGATAAGTTCAAAATATTAAAAGCTAAGGTTGAGAATGAATCTAGATTAAAGATAAAATGTTTAAGATCGGATAGAGGAGGATAATTCACCTCTAATAGATTTTATGAATACTATGAAGAGCATGGCATAAAAAGACAGTTAAGTGCACCTAGAACACCTCGGTAGAATGGAATTACAGAGAGAAGGAATAGGATCATTCTTGATACAGCGTGCACCATCATGATTGAAGGAAAATTTGTACACACCTATTAGAGAGATGCGGTCAATACAACATTCTACACCATCAATAGAATTTAGTTAAGGCCTAGTGCTGACAAAACACCATATGAGCTTTGGTTTGGTAATGTTCCCACAGTAAAATACTATAGAATCTTTGGATATTTAGAAACAAGATGCATGAAGATGGTACAGTAGTAAGAAGCAAAGCAAGATTAGTATGTAAAGGATATGCTCAAAGTGAAGGCATTGATTATTCAGATACATTTGCACCTGTGAGTAGACTAGAAGCTATTAAGTTGTTTTTAGCTTATGCCATAGTCAAAAACTTCAAATTTTATCAGATGGATGTCAAATCAGCATTCCTAAATGGTGATTTGAAAGAAGTATACATTGAGCAGCCAAAAGGATTCACCTTATCAGAAATACCTAATATGGTATGTAGATTGAAGAAGGCCCTCTATGGGCTTAAGCAAGCCCCTAGAGCATGGTATGAAAGACTACATGGATACTTGACAAAGATTGGATTCAAGAAAGTAGCAGCAGACTGTAATCTATTCATAAGAGAGACATCTAAAGGTTTGCTACTTGTAGCTATATTTGTTGATGACATTATCTTTAGAGGTAATGACAAGCTTAGAGCTGAATTTACTAAGGAGATGAGTAATGAATTTGAGATGAGCATGATTGGTCCTATCAAGTACTTTTTGGGATTGAATGTGTAGCACACAGAGAAAGGTATATTCATTAATCAGTCTAAGTATGTGAAGGAAATACTAAAGAAATTCAAGATGGATGATTGCAAGCTAGTAGGGACACCTATGATTATTGGATGCAAGCTTACAAAGGAAAGTGAATCACCAGTAGTTGATATAACATTATACAAGTCTATGATTGGAAAACTTTTTTATCTTAGTCTAACTAGACTTGATATTTCAAATGCAGTTGGCATAGTTGGAAGATTTGTAGTAGAACCTAAACAAATTCACCTCATGGTTGTAAAGAGGATATTCTAATACTTACAAGGCATTATAGGCTATGGTCCGTGGTATTGTCATGCCCCACAAGGGAATTGGGGAAGAGAACAAAGATTCTCTTTGTAAAAGAAAACCTAAGTAGACATTTATGAAAAATTTTGAATTTTAAAAATAATTAAATAAATAAAACATAGATTAAGTTAGATTCCTCCTAGGTTCCCTTCTTATTAAATGCATGATTCATTTAAGTCCATTAAGTAAGCTAACAACAAGATTTACTTCACAAAGAAAACTTCATGATATCGTTATAAGATTCTTTATTAAGAACTATAAAGTACTTTCATTTCAATTTTCCATTTAAAATCATCTATATTCCTAAGTATCCTTTAGGAACAATATAACTTTTAAATTAAACAGAATCATCTAAATCATTTGATACATTGAAAATATACTACATTTGTTTCACTAGCTTTTCCTTTAAATTTCACATCTCCCTTTTCCATTTTCCTAAATCTACCCATTCCAAATGCATCATTTTATATTACATCAATGATTACATTACATTCATATCCTCTTAAGAGGTAACAATAATTTTACATCATGAAAGATAATCACAAAGCCTTCATTCTTCAAAAACTGGTACATAAGCAAGCATGGATCTTCAAACGCTGCATCCGCAAAAGATACCTCGATAAAAGATTTACCACCTAATCACATGGATACCTAAAAGGCCCACTCCCCCATGCTAGGATATAAACACCAAGGTCCAAAATGAAGGAATAGCTAAGCCATACCTAGGGTTGGGTAACCTTTCCCAAATAGCAAATAAAAGAAGATCAAAGTATAATCCTTTCCCCAAAAAGGTTCTAAGCCTTGGTAGAAACTCTAAGCAACAACCTAAATGAGTGTCATCGCATAGCCCTCACCCCTTGGGTTGTCTTGGTACTAGCCACTCCGGGCCCCAGCCCCCAAGTAGGCACATGCGGGATCGAATGCCTTTCATACATATAAGCACCATTTGATCATACCTACTTGTAGGTTACTTATCCCACTCCCATCCATAGCCTTTACTAGCACTAATGGCATGGGTGAGGCACATTTAATCTTTTTTAATGTTTGAACCCATTCCCATAAGTTTAATTAAGTTTTCACTTGTTAAATAACTATTTAGTCAGTTAGCCTGGTTCTAGCCACTTAGGGCCCCAACCCCGCACTAAGAGCCACTCACTAGGTGTCGTTAGGTTTTCTACCCTTAACCCACATATCATAATTACATCATACATGTAGTAAAAAACACATTATAAACACATTGAGAACTGCTACAAAGAATAGAAAATAATAAGATAGCTTATGGATGTTTAGGGAAATTAGGAACGTTTAAGGATGTTTAGAATGTCCTGATCCTCTTAGACAACTCTAAACCCTACACTATTTCCTACACACATCCTAACCCTATTAAGGCATCTAAATGTATTGAACATAACCTCCACCAAACAAGTAATGGACAAAATTAAGGTTTACACAAAATTCCATATACCAAAAGATAATGCTCCCTAAATTTCATTCTAAACTTGAAATTTGACTAATCCTAAAATTTAACTAAGTCTGATTTTATTAAAACTCTAAAATCTAGAAGTTGAAACTTAACTCCTAGGAAGCTGAAACCTATCCCAATCAATCTGAAAGGTACCTAATCCCTTTATACAAGTATAACATTTAAGTATAAGTTACGATACTTAAATTAAAGTATAAGAAATTAATTAAAGTATCGTAACGTATACTTATTAATTAAAGTATTGTAACTTATACTTAAATGTTATACTTGTATAAAGCAAAAACCTAATTATTATACTACTTGGCTTAAATATTATACTTGTTCAACTTCAAGCCTGATATAAGCACAACATCTAAACACGCAGAAATGACATAGGTAATACAAATAACTCGGCCAAATGACAGAGAACCAAAACATGGCCAAATGACAAAATATTTGCTATTGCACAAATGGATAACATAATAATATAATGCTGCAATATTTCTATTGCATAAATGGATGACATAATAAATGAATGATAGAATAAAAGAAATGATAGAATGTTATAAATGGCTGGAATAATACAAATGAAATAGCAACGGCTGGCCTAATAATATTTGTATTGTATAAACGACTGACAATAATATAGCATTTCTATAATGTATAGATGGCTGGCAAAATAATACAATAATGTTTCACATTCTACAATAATACAATAAAGTTTCAACATTCTGTAATAATACATTATTGCAGAATACATTAATGTATCAACCTTCTACAATAATATATTATTACAGAATACATTAATATATTAACCTTCTGCAATAATAATGCACAATACAGTAATAATACAATAATAATACAATAGTGCACATATGTTTTTCCATAATAATACAACATACAGAAACTTTCAACAAATCTAAAAACAACATTCATATTATAAAATAAATCTATCTCTCAGGATGGATTCCAACCTGGAGTCCTGCAAAGATCAGTTGATGAAGAAGGAATCAAGCTTCTAAATCTCTTCCAGCACTCCTTCGAAATCCTCCTATAGGCAGCCTCCAACCTCTTCCAAAAATAATCTCCTTCACTTCCTCTCAGAGAAAATTCAATTCTCTCTCTTCTCTAAAACTATAGAAATATCCTATTAAAATTAAAGCCTCTTCTCCAAACAAGATTTCCTGTCCAACTCCCACACATAGGAAAGTCTTTCCTATAAATAGAATGGAGGAGGTGGTTGCACAGGTAATCCAACCGATGCAACCATTTGAACTATCCATCCATTAATAGTTAATGAGATGTTTTGCAAAACCATTCCCGTAAAGGGAGAAATAAATTTTAAATAAGACTATAATCTATGATTCCTAAATTTAAGGATGTCAAAATATAATCTTAAAAATAATTTATTAATTTATTTAACTATGGTAATAGAATTTACTAATCCTATTTACCATTTATAAGGATAACATAGATTTTATCAAAAATAATTTTCCTTCACACTATTAATTTAATAATATTAATATATATATGTATTCATAGGCATATGTGTGCACCCATATGCTTATGGTACATATACCATAAATAAGACACATTATTACAAATATTAAATATTAAGAATAACATTATTATAAAATATATTATTTATTCATACACTATCCACATTCTAAAATATATATTAAGTAGCTACTAACATAAGTTAGATTTTACCACTATTTATTTAAAACATTTTATTATTACTATTGTCATAGACACTTTGTTATTATGAGTATTATAAAATAATACCATAAAATTATTCATTATTTATTGATATTAGAATCACATGATTTAATCACATGCCAACTCGTTCCTAATGAGATATGCTAGTATAATAGTAGTTACTACTAAAGATAAATTAATAAGTCATACCTTCAAATAAACAATGACTCACATCAATAGTCTACTAAAAAAGTTGAGCATACCATGAAGTAAAAACTACCATACTCAAAACCTCATTCTTAATGAATACAAAAGACAAGAAACTAGCTACAAGATCCACAAAACTAGTAAACTGAGAGATCACATAATACATCCACACAAGGGACTGACTCAACACTTCCCACCTAAGGATAAAAGGATCAAAGGTGAAGTTTCTTCCTATGGAACTTGTTGATATCTCCGTAACAACAATGATTGAAGATTTTGAGGGATCGCTCAGACCTGTGAAGCCAGGTGGAGACAATACCTGATACCTGCAATCCTACATCACCAAGAAGAGATACATATATATACATATGGATATACAAATCAGATATATACAAGAAGATGACCAGGATCGACACATCGTGTGGACCTCAACTAAGTGAACAACTACGACTTCATCCTGAGTCATGAAAACACATCAGACACATATCCGTGATACATAAAACATCGTGATAATGGTTAGATTCAAATCCTAGGGTTAGATCCATAAAACATAAAAAAATAGATGGTTTTCTAATCTCATAAACATATAAATTATAACCATAAATGAGCATATCCATCATATCATCATCCAAAAAACATAAATGTAAATGTATAGTTCTAACCATCATAATAGAATGTCCAAGTATCACCATAGGAGAGATATTATAGGTATCCTAATTCAGAAAATGTCAAGCTTCATGTATACACTGATGTAGATTGGGTAGGATGTGTTGATGACAGAAAGAGTACATCAGGAGGAGCAATGTTTCTTGGTTATAGACTTGTCACTTGGACAAGCAAGAAACAAAATTGTATTTCTCAATCAAGAATAGAAGCAGAGTATGTTGTAGAAGCCTTGAATTTTTCTACAATTGTTTGGATCAAAAAGATGATAAAGGATTTTGGAATTCAAATTGATTATCCTATTGTTATTCACTGTGATAACACTAGCACTATCAATATGTCAAAGAATCCTGTGATGCATGCAAAGAAAAAACACATTGAGATCAAGTATCACTTCCTAAGAGAGAAAGTGGTAGAGAAAGAAGTCATGCTGGACTATGTGAATACAAAAGATCAGTTGGCAGACATATTCACTAAGCTCTTTCTAAAGGATACTTTTGAGTATCTCAGGGAGAAGTTGGGAGTAATTACCTTCCCTGATTCTTCTTAGAAGAAAGAAGGAAAGGAATCAGTCCTTAGGGACTGATGGAAGGTTGACTAATCTACCTCAGGGGTAGTATCGGTGCTTAAAATGAATGGCACCCTTTGCCATTGATGTCAAAGGGGGAGTAATATATAGAGTCATGAAAAATAGGAGTAATATACTTAGGGGGAGCACTACTCAGTTGTGATAATAGTTCAGTAGAGGAGATGGAGAATGTTATAAAAGAAATTTTCATTTGGGTTGGTGATGGTTTTTCATTCCACATGTTGCCATCAATGCCAAAGGGGGAGATTGTTGGAGATTTGTCAGCAAGTCAGTACTGACTATATGTTTGTCATTGATGACAACATATGGAAAGTAGTATGCATGGAGGTCTTATGTAGTAAACTTTCCACATATGATGCATTGACATGATATTAGCATGATATCATGGGCGTAGAGGTTAACTATTAGTACAAAGAGTTATACAGAAGCTTATGTAAGCAGTGTTCCTGATAGAGTAACATATAGTGTTCTATGTATGGTTGTTTGTATAGTTGTCATGGAGGCTTGCGCCCTTGGATATATTGTGAGGACATGTTAGTGATGATTTAGTTATGGATGCATAGTTAGTTATTCAATAGAAGAGAAGTTATGTAGTCACTATTTGCCAGTAGTAGTTTCTTGTGTTTATTCAAAAGAGCCGACAGAGATTTTATTGGTTCTTGAGTTGCATCTATCCTTAGGGTATGCACCCTTGGAGTTAAGCTTAGAGAAGAGTTATTGATGTTTAGTTAAGAGTGCATGAGTTAATTCAGCTTGAGGAGAAAGATCTAGTTGTTTTGGTAGAGAAAATAGTGTGTAGCGTGCATCTACAATTATCTTATTTAGATAGGCCCCAAGTGTTGCATGCATAGTAGAGCCGATAGGATGGTTTTTGGAGTTTTTTATGGTTTCTCTAATATGATTTCAAGGTGGTTCTAATAGGCCAACTTGATTATAGCATTTAGAGGAAAGATATTTATAGGTAGTCATTTGTGATTGTTGGAGTGTGGTTCATGGTTGATTAAGCAGAGGAGATTAGAGTGTGTGAAGTGTTGAACCATTAGAGGAAGGTCAATGTGACCAAGTAAAGTATTTGTTCTATTCATTGGAACTGATCCAGACAGCAGGTCAAAGCACAGTTCACCAAGATCTAGATATAGTGTGTATCTATTATTGAGAAGGTTGTAACCTTCACCTCTTTGAGCAGTCAGCTCTTAGATAGTGTGTCCCCTCCCCAAATAGGGACAATTGTAAAAGATTCCTAATAGGGTCTGACCCTTGACCAGGTCTACTATACTTAATATATTGTAAAGCTACTCCTAACAAGGTAAATGATCTTCTAACAAGGATCACTATACACTAGTATAGAATATTAGAGGGTATCAAGTCCTACCAAGGTTTTTACCTATTTGAGTTTCCCTGTAACCAAAATATTGGTGTTGTGTTCATCTATTCTTTAATTGTGTTTATGCTTTATGTTTAAGTATACTTAATTGGATAAAGAATTGAAACTTGTAGATAACCAATTCACCCCCCCCTTCTTAGTTATCTCTTGGGACTATTCCTAATAGTTTCATGTAGTGTGAAGCTTACATGATTTTGAGGATATATTTTGGAACCTTCTCCTATGAGCACATAAGGATTGGGTGGACCGTTTCAAAGTTATAGCTATTTTCCTTGCTGTTAGAGCTGTATTTTCCTGCATTCTGGGTGCTGATTGCGCATCATGTAGCCATTGATCCTTAAGGAATCAGAATTTTCACTCTAAAATAATTAAAGAGGACCTAAATTAATATCATCTCCTAAGACTAAAATTCCTAATTCATTATGAGTAAAAGCTTATGACCATTTTTCTTGGGTATCTATTTTCTGCTAGTTTACATGCAAAATGTAGAGTGTTTCTTCTTGAGAGGTTTTGTGTGATGAGATGGGGCCTTGCAAAGTTAGGAACATGTTCTTGGGTCATATTTGGATCTAAATTTGAGTTCACATTAGGTGGTTTTCATTCTTTCATTATTTTTGATCTAATCTTCTAGACTTTACCTATAATGTAATTAAATGTCTGACTGGCTGACTTGTGGCTTAGCTGGCTATATAAGGAATCTAGGTTGATGTAGAAGAGAAATTAGGAGGATTATTATCAAGATACATCATTGAAGAAAAATATAGGATGTAAGCTAAGATTCTTATTTCATAATTTCTTTTTATAAGGCAAAAACTTGGAAGGCCTCACAGCCAGGCATGTTGAAAGATATAATATGAATTCTCTATTGTTGCTGCCAGTTCATTGTCTCATATCTATTTTGTTTACACTAATTAAATGTGGTATTCATATTTGTTTTGTGTTTAGCTCTGAGTAGGGATTTTTTTTATTCATGTAGACTCAATTCTACTTGATTCTTCTTGTATCTACCCTACCCCTACGTCACAATGTTTATAGTTCATTTTCCTAAATGCAAAAGGTGTATTCCTCAGTTGATTAGGGAATCCTTCCTTTCATCGTGCTTCAAATGACTCATTTTTCTTCTCAAATTATCCCTTTATTTCATTTTTTATTTCTAGATCTCTTGAATTCATGGTCCTTGCTATTTCATCTAGCAAATTGGGTAATATTGCCTAAGTTTATTCAAGATAATAAGTTGATCTTGGTAGTTTAGAGTTATAATTTATGGAAAGGGAAGGCAATTATTGGTGGTATCTTTCAACGTCATCTTCTTTTATCTTTGGATAAATATGCCTTGATGTTGGAGGCAACAAAGGACTATATGGCTTCATCCTCCATTATGCCTTTGGACATTCTGGTTAATAGAAATATAGTTGATGTTGGGTTTCATGGGAAAGCATTTGCTAAAACTTACTCCATTCTTCATCTTCTAGCTCACTCTAATACAATTGTTAACGCAAATGTGAATCCATGTTTGGCTCCCTCTATGTTGGTTAACTGTGATACTAACTTGGCTTGTAGCTTGCCAAGTCAAGCTCTGCGATCCTCACGTTGCTTTGGAGTAGCTTCTTTCTTGTCCCACCATTCTAGTGTTCCTTCTGAATCAACTTTGTAAGAATCTGACAGAATCAGGAGTCTTTTTTTTCTCGCCAATTGGTCCAAAGGATCCTCAATTGGATGGTTAAATTTTCAATACTTTCTATCTGTTCTTTTTGACCTACTGTGTGTTCCTACCTTTTTTTAGATAGCCATCTTCGACTTCTCATGTTTTCCCCCAATTTAGGCTGCATCCTTCACCTACTGTTTACAAGGCACTCTCCTTCTTGGATTGGATCATTTGGTTCTCTATACTTTGGGCCCTTCGGCCTTCTCCCTTCAAAGCTTCATGCTTCCTTCGTTGGTTCCAGTGCACTGAGGTTGGCCTCATCCATAGTTAGTTGGAGGTAATCTATTTATGGGATCATTAGAATTTTTTTGTTCATTTATTAGTTTGGTTCATATATCATGGAAGCATATTATACTTATGTATTATTGTAAAAAAGGTTTGGATTATTGCATGCATCGAACCTTTTTATTTTTGTAGAGGTTGGGGGTTGATGACTATTTCTATCCAAATGTAATTGGCCTTCAATTAGCTTTGTGGGCAGGGATAGGCTAAACATATTTTGCAGATACTTCTACTTTTTGTATTATGGGTAATGGACCCAGTTTTTCTTTACTGGTTCTTTTCTCCGGGAGCCCTTTTTGAACCAGTTTTTTATTTAATATAAATATAAAAATTTTCCAAAAGAAAAAATTAAAATATTTATTAAGTGGATAATATTTATGTTGGTGATGTAAACTATTATTTACTGAAAGGTTTAGAAGCTAGAGTTTAATCTATATAATTATTATACAAAATGAAAGCATCTCATAAGATTAAACCTCATTTGATCTTGACTCACAAAGCTAAATCATTTATATAATGGTTGATCTTGTGACAAGCCTTGTAAATTATATTTTGATATTTTTATGCCAAACACATTTTTTACACCGAATAGTCGAGCTCATTACATAGATCAATGGTTCAGAGTATCTATAAGGCATGGATGACTATCAAATAGATCCTAGCCACTTATTTTAATTACAATTTTTTTTCTTTTTTTAAACACATTCTATAGTTGCCTCTTTATTGAGTATGTTAGTATTTCATAGGGAGCAGTGGCCTATATGTACATTTAAAAGAAAAAGATAAGTATGGAAAATAAAATGATGGTTCAAATAGTGATTTCTCTAGTGAAAAGTAATATTGTGCAACAATCCTCTTTATCACAATACAGTTCATACATTCCAGTCACTTCTAGCAGTCTCACACAAGAAATATTAATATATAAGTGTTTCAAGTTGGTGTAGTCTCTACAATCACAATTTGTTCATTTTTCAATATCAAATATTATGCAATACATTATAATGTAAGTGTTGTTCATTTCGCAATAACAAAAAAATTCACTACCATCAGCTCTTGTTCTAATAATTTGTATTAAATAATATTAAATTTGTCTTTTAGTCCTTAAATTGTATACTTTTTTTAACAACCAAATACATAAGTAGATTTAAAAAAATATATTATCTTTTCAATTAATTTTAATCTCTACAATTTGATATTATAGGACTATTTGATTGCCCATGTTAATATTTTATTTTGTTAATTAATACAATTATATACATAAAAATAATAATTATGGTAATGTTATTGAAACCTATAATATAATATTATTTATTTTAATAATATTTTTTTAATTTTTAATATAATAATTACATATTATATTAAAATAAATTATTATAGGTATAATATACAAATATATATAATGATTATATTATACAATTCTATAGCATAACTATAATTAAGGAATGATAAGGCCCAAACTCAACATTAAAGTAACATAAAGTTTAGAAGACATAACAAAAATAATTCACAGGGAGTGAATTCAAATAACCAATTAATTATCTAAGCATTAAATCTACCAACAAAAGAACTAAGTAACAAAAACTAGTACATTGGACCAGTTGACCAAACACTAAATGGGGGGCATATGAACCACTTTCCAATATTTGTTTAGTTGCATGATCTTTTCCAAGAAGGAAGAAAGCTTGGGAGGACAACCCATAGAAGCACTGGTGGAACCATCACCTTTCAGAGTCATCTAGATGCATTCTTCTATGTTCCTTCATTTATCCTTTTTTTCTTCCATCTCCTTCTATAAGGTGGTAAGGGAGATGGTGGTCTTTCCCATCATATAATTATTAGGTCCAACCAAATTCTTAATGTTTCCTATTAATATAGAACTATTTGTCCTTCACATTGGCTAGTGAACTAACCATCTCATTCTTTTCCCCCTTGGTTTGGACCTAGTCCTTAAGCTTTTTTATTTGTTCCTCCAATATTTCTCAATTATTGATATTCTAGGAAAAATAATAAACCACTCACATACTTTGATCACCCTTCCCCTAGGTTCAAGTAGTTTCCCTCTTCTTCTCTTCAATAATGGCTTCCAAACTATTTATCTTTTTCCTAGAAGTTTGTAGTTGTAGAGTGATCTATTTGGAAATATCATTTTTCTTGTTCTAGTATACAAATAAATCATCCACCTTTCTCTTGATAGTGTCTAAATCATAATGATCTCCTATAATAGCATTATTTATTTCCTTAGGAGGGGTAATATTTTGGGGAATGGCTAGATCTTTTGGATATCCAAGCGGACCTGAAATAGGGGAAGAGGGGTTAATAGAGTGGGAAGGGGAATTTTTAGGAGTCCAAGATGACTCTATAGACCAAGAGGAAGAGGGAACCTCTAAAAGCCACCATGGTGTTTTCCTTAGGCTGTTATATACCAAGATCCCTATATTTAGATTTCCTAAGTAGTTTGACTATAGTAGATGTAGGAGAAGATGGTATTATGGCTAATGGACAAACAAGGGTAAATTTAGGGTTATTCAATTCAATAGTGAGGGGAAAAGTTAGGGCCATCTTGAGGAGTCATGACTAGGTGTGAATTATGGAAGCAAATAATGAGACACTTATGAAGTAGAGGGTCATCTTTTCTCTTCACTTGACAGAAATATTGAGATAAAGATGGAAATATCAAAAAAATTAAATTAAATTTAGTATTTCATTAAAAAATGATTCAACATCAGAAAGAGATGAGTGAATCCTTTTAAATCTTCCATCGAACATAACGACTTGATGAGAACCATGGAAATGCATTTCTATTCTCCATTAAGCTCTATCCTATTAAAATTATTATTCAATCTAGAGACATTCTCACCAAAGAAAATAAATAACTAAAAATCTAGTTTGTAGTCATCATTGGAGTTGTGAAACATCAATTTTCCTTCTCCTAACCAACTCATGACAACCATAATGGTTTCTATGAAAACCATAAAGACAATCCACCAATGCACTCTTTACCATCTTCCCAAGAAACATAAAACTTATCTAATAGGTCTAGGTTATAACCCTTCATTCCTTTCACATATTAGTTGAAATAACATGCTCAGATTATAGGTCATAGAACTGATTTGGTTTTTCACATCTAAAAGGTATCTAGCTTAATTTTCTTAATATCTCTACTAATATTGTAGAAAAAGATATAACTTTGGAAAAGGATAACACATAGAGAAATAAAAAACTAGGACAACAAAAAAAACCCCAAATATCAAATGAAAGTATTGTGGATTATTTATGAAAATATAAGTACTGAGAGGGGAGGGGTGAACCAGTACTTCAAAATAAATTTACTAACTTTCTTAACCATTCTTTGAATTCATAACTTTCATGTAATAACATAAAAACATGTAAATGAATAACATAACACACCACTCATAACACCATAATTTTGATATCGTGGAAATCCTTGGTTAGAGGGAAAAACTATTGTGGCGATGACACCCACAACACTTCACTACTATAGTAAAAATATTTCTTAGATATAGCTACAATGTTAGATATTTATGATAGCTTACCCTATTAAAAGTATTAACCATATTAAGAGTCTAAAGAGTCATCACTTGTCTACCTTGGTAAAGGATTTTAAAACTCTAATACAAGAGATTAACCCTGTTAAAAGATTTATAATATAAGATCTATTAGGATCTACTCAGTTAAGAGTTTTTACAATTTTTGAATACACATTTAATCAATACAATAAATTTCCTATAATGATTGCATCAACATATGCTTAATAGACTATATTTTTTTAATAACAATTTACCTCATATTGTACTTCTCAATATCAATTCTATACTCGGTAACTTCAAATCTGAATCTCATTCAGACTATGTTCTAACTTATTTGTTACTTAGTGGCTTCTCTTCCCATCACCTTCTTTTGTCAATTTCTTCTTTGTATATACTTTCTTACTATGATCTTCACATTTTGATCAATTCATAGTCAATTCTATAAGCAGTGCAAATAATCTAGAATATTCTTCTTAAGTTGTGCTAGAATTGGTTTCTTGTCCAATGCATTTATCTAATTTAATTATCATTTGAGGATCTCACCTTGTAATCATGCATAACCATTATGTGTAAATGTGAAATGCTCTTTCACACAATCTCCTCAAGATTTGTAAATCATTTTCTACTTGGTGTCCCAATTCAATGTATTTGTACATTATTTTTATGTCGGTATGTGATACTCAGTAATAGATTTTTCTTTTTCTCAGTATCAATTATATTCTTTCAGTTGGTAATTTTTGTAACTCGGTACTTTCTCGGTGTGCCTTTCTCTTCCTTTCTTAGTTTCTATGCCTTATTGCCTTTAGTGAAACTTCCTTTTCATTTACCAACTAGCATAGTACTTCTACTGACTTGACTATCTTTCTTTACCAAATGAATTTGATAATCAATAAGACTTAATCAAAACTAATGACAACAAAATAAATCTATAGGAGTATCAATCTCCCCCTTTGGCATTAGTTTGGTATGTTTGTTAAAAACTATCAAATTCATCAAAATTTATATCCTTAGAAATGTTTTTCATGTGAAAACTTTTTGGCAACACTCCTTATATCTCCATACTTATTTGTACTTATTACTCTTCCTGTAGTGTGTGTCTATATAT
>BSBK01011664.1:0-100438 GCA_027943335.1 Chamaecyparis obtusa | reverse complement strand
TTCAGTTGTGGGTTTCAAAATTTTTGATCAATTCTTTAGCCACAAGATGTTGGTTGAGCAATGCCAAATGTTTGTGTAATTTTTAAAGATGTAGAAGGTGAGATGTATACTAGTCAAATTGAAGATTAGTGTGAACAAGAAAAAGGAGAGGAATGCTATTATTGTCAGAAATATTTTTAGTTCTCTCAGTTACACTGGGAAGACTACAAAGGAAAAAAAAAACAAGAGATCCACTAGGAGGGTTATTACAACCTCCTTAGTAACTCATCATTTGAGAAAGGCTCATTTGATGAGACAAACTTGTGTTGACTTGAATCTAAATTGTAAAATTTTGGATATAGCACTTGCAAGAAGAGAAAGACTTGATGATCCTATTCAAAATAATATATGGGCTTATGGTGGGAGACTTTCACATTGTGGTAAGAAGCTTATTGATGCTGTGAAGGATCAAATTCAACTATTTTGGCAATCTAACTCAAGAGTGTCACCAAATGTGAAGGATGTCTTGAAGTTGAAAATTGGCATTCGAGACTGCACCCTGCATCCCAAACATTATTTGGAGGTGAGTCAAACAATGTTGTTCAAAAAAATTTGTGAGACACATCCAACATTGCAAATATCACAAAGCTTTTGAAGCCCTGAAGCCTTTTTTTTGTGTGCCTCTTAAGATTCAAAATACTTGTTATTGCAAATATCATGTGGAATTTTCAATGCACCATGAATTGTTATGATCCATTCATTCTACCTTGCATACTAGTGAAATGTTGGAGGAGTGTGGTGCAAGTGCTCTTCCAAAATCATCAAGAGACTTGCTAGATCATTTTTTATGTCCTAGAGATGTTGGATGTTTCTTTTATAGAAAAGATTAATTAAATGACAAGTGCTCAAAGTGTGGTGGGCTAGTGAAGCTTCTGGATTGTTTTCATGAGGGTTGCGAGAACAATTTTGGAAAGACAATTGTCCACAAAAAGGTATATGAAACCGTTAAGTATACATTAAAAAGTGGAGGTGAAGGCTCTCGATGTGAGTTGGTTACAAAAGAATGCAATGTAGCTGATTTTATTTCAGATTTCAGGAAGAATCTTTTTTACAAGTATGCAAGGCATATTCACAGGTCTCAGTGGTTGGATCAACAATTCAGGATGTGTAAGGACACTTTCCCAATTGGCACTATTATATTAGTTTTTTACTTTGCAAAGAAGTATATATTTCAGCCCCAAAATGAGTTGCAAGCTCAATATTATAATTATATTCAAGTTTCTATTTTGGTGCACATAACATATAGACATTCCCCTGATAGAATAGAAGATGACCGAAAGATAATCAGAGAGTACCATTTTTATATGAGCAATGATAGATCACACTCATCCTAGTTTGTCCAACATTTCTTTGAGAATTATTCTGAGTGGATGCGGGAAAATAATATTGTTGACTTGGTGGTCAGCACCTCCTTGGAGATTCATGACATGGCTTAACTGCCTCCCATGGATTGGGTTAAATCTAACATTTGTATTGGGCATTAACAGTTCGAGCTTTTAGTGCAATGGAAAATGATTCCAATAATTGGTATTAGAGCCTTGGGTCATGGGTGTGAGTCTCCCTTCAGTAGGTGCTGAAGGCTCAGTCGGTGTTGAGGGGGAGATTGTTGACTTGGTGGTTAGCACCTCCTTGGAGATTCATGACATGGCTTAACCACCTCCCATGGATCGGGTTAAATCTGACATTTGTATCAGGCATTGACAGTATGAGCTTTTGGTGCAATGGGAAATGATTCCAACAAATATTGCTATGGATGGACATCTCATTTGGTCAGATAACTGCACAGGTCAATTAAAAAATGCTCATATGTTTTATTGCTTATGTAGAATGCATGTAGAGAGAGGTGTACCTCATATTTGGAGTTTTTATGAGGCCAGTCATGGAAAAGGGTAGTATGATGGATCAGGTGCATGCGTAAAGAGAGCTCTAGTTAAGGAGAAACTGAGGATTTCAGGTGCAAAAATGATTGATGCTTGTTTTATTATTGAATGGTGTACTTCAACATTGTCACAAGGGGGACTCTTGATTCAATGGTGCATAGATTATTTTGGTTGGTTGAATTGGGCAAAATAGGAGATAGGTTGGATTGCCAAACTATGAAAGATTCTTAAAAAATGCATTCATTTCGAAGCTCAAATGCTAGTACATGGACCATTTGCACATAAGAGTTGGCTTGTTATTGTCCAAGTTGTCTTCAATGTGATTGGGATCAGTGTGATTCAAGTGAGTGGGTTGATACATGGGTTCCACATTATCTTACTCCTTTATCTCTCATAGTCTCTATAATAAATGATGACATGGATTATTCACTTGACTACGACTATCTTTTAGATCTTCTACAACCAAGAAATGTTTTTGCATTGGTTGCACCACAAGGCAATGATGAGAGATCAGATTACTGGTTAGCATGTTGTGTATGAGGAAAGAATAAACTTTCATAACCAATGATAGATGATGATATGTTCACATATCCAATAGGATCACATGTTGTTGCGGGAATATGGTTGCACACATATATGATTATAAATAATGGCATTCCTCCATTTGAAGACTAAGAGAAGCACATAACCATTCTTGTGTATTCACACCTTATTTTAGCAGCCAATGTTAAGTTGTTGAAACATCAAGGAAAACCAAAGACAAAGGAACTTTGGACTATTAATACTACTACTAATCATGAAGAAATATTTAATACACTCAAGCAGAGAGATGACCCTTTAGGCACACTTCAGTAGGTAAGTGCAACTCAAGTTGCAAGGTTTTCCATGTTTATTACGATTACGTTTAATAAATTAATTGTAGTTTTTTTCTTTATTTGTTTGAGCCAATAAACTTGGTTTTGTATGTGGATTGTAAATTCAATTGGATACATATATGATAGATATAGAAGATCAAGGTGTGCATTTGATTAGCCGATCTTTTATGATGGTAAACTTTACTATGCATTATCTAGTCATGTTTTTTGGTTCGTTTAGTTACTTATACATGTTCATAATCTTTTTCTCAACCTATATAAACTTCTTATATTCTTTATTAACTTTTCTTCTACCTTTTGAATGCAGGGATTGGAGTGAAAAGGACACTTATTTTTTATATATAGTTTTGTAATTTGCATATTTAGATGCCAAATTTTATATATAAAAACAACAATCAAATGTAATGTGCATAGTTAGATACCAAATTTTGTATATAAAAACAATAATCTAATGTAATGTGCATATTTAGATGTCAAATTTTGTATATAAAAAATTTGATGCAAAATTTGAAATATAAAAGAGCCCATGGGGTCAATTTGCAAATATTAAGAGCCCACATTTGTATCGTCTTAATGCCATGTAAAGTGCAAAAAGTGTGTTTCCTTACTATGAATGTTGTATCCTTATATAATTTGTATCATCTTAATTTTTTATCCTTAACATTTTTATTGTCTTAATTCTATGTACATTTGTATCATCAAATGATGTAATAGTTGGAGTCATTGAGTCAAAATTAGTCAAATGTGTCCAAAGTAAAATGATGATTCCCTAGGGTGAAGGGATAGTGTTCAAGGATTGCATCCTAGTACTGAAAGGACTATTCCATTAGCTCTAGTTGGGTAGGTGAACTCTAGGGACAACCCCATTTTGACCATTGAGTCACTAGAACATTCTGGACCATGCCAGACCAAAGTGTCCCCAAGGTACACTAAGCACAATTGGGTAGCAAACTTTTGAGGCTTGTATCTTGAACCCCGGGAGAGGTATTAGTGATTCATGAGATTCTACAAGACAAAATTTCTAAGGCCTACAATAACCTCTCTCTGCTCTAGGAGATTCAATTTTTTTAAATTTGGCACTCCAATCTCGCTTGATGTGAAAACTTGCATTAAGGGTCAATTGAAAGTTGCACCACTAGATTTCTTCCAAACCATTTGTCCCAAAACCAAATGGACTATGCCATTAGCCCTACTTGGGTGGGTGAACACTAGGGACAACCTTGTTTTGACCACTAAGTCACTAGAACATTCCAGACCATGTAGGACCAAAGTGTCCCCAACGTGCAATAAGCACAATTGGAAAGCGAAATGTTGAGGCTTGTATCTTAGACCCTATGAGAGGTATTAGAGATTCATGAGATGTAATAGGGCCACATTTTTTAGGCCTATAATAACCTCTCTCCATTCTGGGAGATTTGAATTTGTTTGAATTTAGCACTCCAGTCTCGCTTGATGCCAAAACTTGCAGTGAGGGTCAATTGAAAGTTACACCAATGGGTTTCTTCCAAACCATTCCTCTTGACATTGAATGGACTATGCCATTAGCTCCAGTTGGGTGGGTAAATGCTATGGACAACCTCATTTTGACCACTGAGTCACTAGAACATTCCAGAGCAAAGTGTCCCCAAGGTGCACTAATCACGATTGGGTAGCGAACTTTTGAGGCTCATATCTCAGACCCTGTGAGAGGTATCAACAATCTATGAGATGCTACAAGACCACATTTTTGAGGCCTAAAATAATATCTCTCCGTTCTGGGAGATTCAAACTTTTTTGAATTTGGCACGCTAGTCTCACTTGATGCCAAAACTTGTAGTAAGAGTTAGTTGAAAGTTGCACCACTAGATTTCTTCCAAACTATTTGTCCCAACACCAAATGGACTACACTATTAGTCCCAGTTGGGCAGGTAAATTCTAGGGACAACCCCATTTCAACCACCGAGTCACTAGAATGTTTCAGACCATGCCAAACCAAAGTGTCCCCAAGGTGCACTAAGCGCGATTGAGCAATGAAATTTCAAGGCTCGTATCTCAAACCCCGTGAGAGGTATCAACAATATGTGTGATGATATAGGATCATGTTTTTGAGGCATACAATAACCTCTCTCCATTCTGGTAGATTCAAATTAGTTTGAATTTGGTACTCCAGTCTCGCTTGATGCCAAAACTTGCAGTGAGGGTCAGGTTAAAGTTTCACCACTAGATTTCTTCCAAACCATTTGTCTTGACACCAAATGGACTACACCATTAGCTCTAGTTGGATGGGTAAATTCTAGGGATAACCCCATTTCAACTATTGAGTCACTAGAACATTCAGAACCATGCCAGACCAAAGTGTCCCCAAGGTGCACTAAGCACGATTGGGTAGTGAACTTTTGAGGCTTGTATCTTGGAACCCATGAGAGGTATCAACAATCTATGAGATACTACAAGACCACTTTTTTGAGGCCTAAAATAACCTCTCTCCATTTTGGGAGATTCAAATTTGTTTGAATTTGGCACGCTAGTCTCGCTTGAAGCCAATACTTGTTGTGAGCATCAATTGAAAGTTGCACCACTGGGTTTCTTCCAAACCATTCATCCTAGCACCAAATGGACCATGCCATTAGCTCTAGTTGGACAACCTCATTTCAAGTCTTTGAGTCTTGGTGATAAGTGGGGATAGGATTTGCTTCTTTGAGCAAGGGATAATTAGGTCTAGATGGAGAGCTAGAGGGTGGAGAAATTCTTCACTAGTCAAATGATGAAAGACTGAGATTGAGATGAATTTAGTAACTATGAAAATGGTATTAGAAAATCTAAATACATTGTCAACTTTTTTGGAGAGTTCGAGAGTAATTTTCTAATTTTAGTGTTTGTAGGGCTACTAGACAAGCCTAAAAAGGCTACATAAGAGAAATGGTTAAAGTTGAGGTGATTAGAGTGAATGTGAAGTTGGAACATGGTAAATAGACCATGATAATATGATCTATGGTGTTGGGATCAAGGTGAGAGGTCTCATTGGAGTTTTGGTATGGTGGAGGCACTAGGTGCACTAGGTAGCCTAGGATGGTGTTGGTACTTGGAGAGATTGGTGTAAGGAAATGAGTTAGTGAACTCATGAGCATGGTTGTGGGATTGATTTATAAGTTAGAGAAATCTACTAGATCCTTGAGTGAGGTTAACTCCTTGAGTGGATTCCAAGTTATTTATAGAATCCTCAAGTTGAGTTAGTCTCCTTAAGGTGATAGTGGAGGGCTCTGCATCTGTAAGCCTTTAAATGGATCCAAAAGTGGTGTAGCGGCACTTAGAAACTATAAGACAACCATGAAGACTATGCAAAAAACCATGAAGACATTGAAGTCACTTAATGCAAATCAGAGGTTCACGAAGGTAAAAGTCATCATCAATGGTGGAAATCACATAAATTATTATTTTTATTAGTTTTATTTTGTTTTGGAAGTGTAACTTGTAACCTTGATCCTTTCCATGGAATCAAAGGCCTATATTCCATGGAAGGATGATACTAATAATGTATCATCCTTATATACCTCAAATGATGAATTACATGTGTGAACACACATAGCACATAAAATGTACACATGAATTTTCTTAAGTCATGAAGCATACATGTAGCACATAGATTATAAAGCATACTACATGAATTCACTTAAGTCATTCACGTAGCCCATACACATGAATTTAGGTTATGAAGAATGTACTTGAATATACATGAATATACTTAAGGCATAAATCATACATATGAATACATACACACAAGCATATTTACATACTAACAATGAATAAATGAACACATGTAATTAACAAATTGGATCAAATATCAAGTTTCATATATATCAAAATGAACAATAATTCTATACATATTTACATGTCAACATATCTAGTTACAATGTGGCATACACAATCTCAAAATGTGTCATATGACATCTCAAAATAAGAACAACTACAAATGTTTCTAGGACATCCTATTCTGCTGGTGGATCTTCAAAATGCAATCTCTTTGAAGTACTCTTTGGCTCTGATGGCTCTTGCATTCAAACACAAAAGTGAAACCCCAAGTTAGATTAAAATTCAGAATCATAGTCAACAATAATAAATAAAATTTAAACTAAAATTGAACTCTCATATACCTCACCTCTTTATCTCCTCCTGTAGATAGGAGACCTAATATAGGTCCTTGGTAGCATAGGAATAGTGCCACCAATGTCAACTTTCACCTGTATATGTTTGCAAACATGAGATTGATCTATGAGTTATACTATTTAATTTTAAATACTTGGTAGCAAATATATGTTTACAAAATAACTGAATTAACCTTAAAACTTACCTATGTTAAAATTTCTTTAGGGAATGTTGGCTGAGTCATCAGTGATACAAACCTTTCACATTTTGCCTCCCTCAAGCTAGGAGTGACCTACAAAAGTCAAACATATACTTCATACTATCATAACTTGACCTTATTATATATACTTAATAATAAAATACACACAAATAACTTTAGAAATGTATGTACCATGGGGCTATCACTATGAATGGATATGCATGTGACTCTATCATGATAATAGCATCTCATGACATCATCATATGCCACTTTGTCAAATAAACCACGTAAATTAAAAATGAGTAAGCACAACTAACAAGTATACATGTATGGATAAACAAACTAAATTACTTAATTACCTTTCCCTTGTCAATGGATAACACCTGCACCCCCTCACATTGCCCCTCTATGGCAACTAGTGACACCTGCATCAATATGTAAAAGATGATCATAAAAATTAGAAAACAATGTGCATATACTATTATCATAATTTAAAATGAAACCAATGAGTACATTAAAACATATGTACTATGGAAGTGTCAAGACCAAATGATATGGCTGAAAGCATGGACCCCTCCACCTATGCCATCTAGTCCTCCTTTGTCATCAATTGTACATAAATGTAACACATAAAAAAAATAAGTGGGAAATTATTATAAGGAAATTCTACTAAAAATATGAATAATAAAATTTAAATACAATGTAAAAAGTGAATTGTTTACCCATACCGTAACAGTGGGAGTCCATGGCTCTGTAGGCCCCTAATGTACATCTCCATGAGCTGCTTCACTAGTACTTGTAGTTTTCTATGTAGAATCATCCACCTCGAAGGCAAAATTATATGTATCACTATAATTCAAGGGACCTAAGCACATATTCTTACATATAATGCAAGTGTGGGGCACACAAACATGTGAGCTCGTGGAGGATGTGGAAGTGCCAGAAGCATCAGGAGGAGGAGGAAATAATGTCATGCTTTGTATAACTAGTAGATCACTCAAGGTGTGAATGGCTTGAATAGTCTGTGAGCCGACCTCAGCAATAATGTTAGAATGCTGCATTGTGGGAGGTGGTGAAATCTTGGGAGGGGGGACATGTGTAGGATTTCACCCATTGTGCCCATGGCCTATCCTAAGGAGCACCTAAACCTACACCCTGGTTCGGTCTCATACTCCAATAATTTGCCTTATGATCGAGCACAAATTTAGCATACAATTTTTTAAGACATCCAAATTATTGTGACGTGGTCTATCAAAAACCATCCACCAACAGTCCCAAAAGTTATCACCTATTCCACTATTTGTGCACCATTTAATTGACAACTTGGTTTTTTAAGGGTCTAGTTTTAGACTGGTTTTAGGATCCACAAAAATATTAGCAATGTCATGTTTTGTTATATTTAGGTTCGTGACTTGATCATAATCAAGCCCATCGCCAAAGCAGTGCATGGAATAACACCAAAGAAGTGCAACACTATGTTGTTGTGTAAGTTTCTCCATGTTTTCAATAATTGAGTTCAATGTTGTAAACATGGGGCACAATGTGGGGATATTGGCATAGGTGGTTTGAAATCCTCTAAGTTCATTTAGAGTATCTCCTATTAGATCCTCTAAACGGTGAGGGTTTGTGCCAGGTACATCTTCTAGAGGTACGAGATTGTTGGGAGGTGGTTCTGGATTGTTTTCAGGATCATTAGGAGGGTTTTCTGATTCCATGTCTAATTACAATGAAAAAACAAATAAATAATTGCAATAAATTTTAAAAAACAATTAAAAAAACTCATTGCTACCCTAATTTTTATATTAAAAACTATAAATTTCTATTTAAAAATAATAAAAACAATAAAAATAATAAAAATTAGAAGATTTGACTTACCTTGGGATTTAAGCAAAATTAGATAGGAGATTTGAAAGCGGATATCTATTTTCCCTAGCCGCGTTCATGTTTTCATAGTGAGAAAATGTTGAACGTGGTTGGAGTATATAGATTTATATTTACTGGCAAATATCAAATATCCAATATTATCAGATATGTGATAATATTGGATATCTGATTAAGCCTTTTGCTTTGTCTTTTGGCTTGGCTAGGTGTACTAACACCCATGCCTACTAAAAAGTCAACATATGCATTTGTGCACTTTTGGACAAGTGAAAATAAGTTTTTTTCACATCGCCACTTTTTGGCATACCATGATCCTACACATACCCTGAGATGGAAATGGAATGACAGAAAGCACTTGAATCTTCCTCTCTCAGAAGAAGAAACTTTGAGCTCTATTTTGGAACCAAGGAAAAATACCTTGAATTTAGGCTCAAATTCTATGATTTGGGATGACAGTAAGAATGGGGAATGTTTGGTTAAGGAAGGATACAAATTTAATCAATATAGGCTTTTAAGCTCCAAGTAAAATCCCCCAACAACATTATTTTGGAACAAAGAGTACCTCCCAAATGCTAGACTTTTTACAGGGTTGGTATGGCTTAGGAAGATTCTGATGTCTAAGAGATTCAGAAAGATGGGATTTCAAGGCCCAAGTAGGTGTCCTCTCTGTGAAAAGGAAGAAGAAACCATAGACCACATTCTCTCGGGCTGGTCTTTCTCTTTGCCAAGTATGGACATGGTTATGTTCATAACTTGGATGGTCATCTTCCCTCCCAAGGTCTATTGCAAACTTGCTTCAGTTGTGGCCATTCCTTAAAAAAGAGAGCATTGATGGCTCATTATGGATATCTTCCCCCTTGATTATTTTTTGGAAACTATGGAAGGAAAGGAATAGGATGATTTTCCATGGGAAGAAGCTGAAATTTAAACAACTCTTGAACAAGATAGAAGTCTCAATCATTGAACTCACTAGTAATAGGATATTAAAAATAATAATAAGGATATGGTAATGTCCCATTGGGATGAGAAGATGAGAGGAAGATGGATAGGTTTCAAAATACCTCCCTATATTGGTTCATGGGGAGCTTCAATTTCAAAGAAAAGAGAAAATTGTAAATGGAAGCCACCTAGGAAAGGATGGTTCAAACTGTACTTTGATGGGGCATCATGAGGAAATCTAGGCAATGAAAGCATTGGATGTTGTATCCATAACTCAAAGGGAAAGGAAGTTGCTAGGCTGGAAAAATATATAGGTAAGGAAACTAATAATTGGGAAAAACTAATGGCCTTAGTGGAAGGCTTTCTTTTGTGTAGAAGCTTGGGGTATAAGAAATCGAAGATTGAAGGGGACTCAAAAATTATTATCATTGCCCTTAGGAAGGGATCCCTCCTTAACTAGAGACTTGACTTGATTTTATCAAGAGCACTAGCTTTGTACTAGTATTTTGATAAGCTAACTTGTAACCACATGTATAGAGAAGGTAACCGAAGAGAAGATGAATTAGGTAATCAAGCAATTGAGGAAGGCTTGCAAGATGTTGGCAGCATTTCTAATCTATGATAGCTTAATCACTAAAACTTATATAATATCTATTGCCAGTTTATATAAATTTTTATTTTTAGGCAACTTTTAGTTCCTCTATTCATGTATTGATATCCCCTAACAAGTAGGATTTTAATATTTTATAGATTTATGTGCATCCTTTGAGATCATGATTTTTTAGTCTAGCTTGTGATAGTTATATCTCGTAAGTTCACATGGGTAGTGTTGTATGAATAATTGCCTTAATATTTAAGCAACTTATGAATTTTGTGTGGTAATTATTATAAGTAATGGAAAATGTATACATCTTTTTCATCACATTTCCCTATGGCCAAAACTCTTTATATCAATCTACTCTACCCTCCATTAGCATTTTAGGTTTGTGTGTAGTTGGTAGAATTCAGAGGCTTGAGTATTTCCATAGTTAAGTATCAATGGATACCCCTATTCACATGTTGTCTGATAATAGGGAAATTTCCTTTTAGGGTGAAGTTTATGAGTCTAGGATAAGTAAAATTGTCAAGATTCATAACAAACTGATTTATAGGGCTATTCTGAAAGTGATTGGAGAACAATTTTCCAATCTAATGGATATGAAAAAACATAATATGGACATTGTAGTAATGTTTGTTTCTATGATTATTCATATTGATCCGGATAAGGAGGCAATGTAGGAGCTTTGTAGGTTTATCTTTAAAAGATATCTGTTGAACGAATTGGACACTGTGCTGGAAAGTACTAATGGAAACCTATGCATTCCGAAGCAAAGTTGTATCATCTTAAAATGGAAGCACTTCCATGCTAAGAGCATTTAGCCCTCCAAGTAAGTGGTTTGGGGTCATGTCAAATGCCTTGAATGGATATTTGACATGGATCTGGCTTTTCCCCTTGTTCTACCCCATTTTCCACCTCTTCCTATCATTTTCCTGGCATTTTGGACCATGAACCTGAGGTTTTTGACCCTAAGGTCAAAGTCAACCTTATGGGGTCAAAGTCAACCTTGATCCTTACTAGGTCAGGATCGACGTCGACCTTGACCTAGTTAGGTTCAAGCTCAACCTTGACCCTAGGGTTTGGGATCTCCGTGGTTAGCTTTCGATTCCAGGACTTAATCAAAATCTTGCACTTTCCCTCTTCGAGGCCATTATTTCTTGGATTAAGTGTCAAATTCTCAAATTAATATTTGAGGTGGACCTTTCTTGATATTTGTATAGGATTCCTAATTTGTTATTGGAGATTAGCCTTTCTTGAGTCTTATGCCTAATACTCAAATTAACTTTGGGGTTGGCCTTACCTCGAATTTTGTAACAAGGCTCTTACATAATTATTTTATTTCTATATTAATGGTGGTCCCCTCCTAGATTTTTGTGTCAAGACTTTAATTTAATTTCCTCTCCATGTGCACCTCTCTAGAGTTTTGTGCCATGGACCCTTAATTATTGTTTTCTATGAGGCCCCTCTTGTTCCCTAGATCACTATAAAAGGGAGCCTTCCTCTCTCATTTTCACATCTCATCTCACAATCTCTCAAGCTCTCAAGTGCAAGCATTCTTGAGCCTTCAAGAATTCAAGCATTCAAACCTCTTCCTATTCCAAGATCCATTCAAGATTGGTGTTGAAGATCTAAAGACAATTGATTAGAGACATCCTACATCTGATTCTACATTCATCCATTCTTGTGGATTCAAGGATTTGAATCCTCCATAAGGGTTTCAACTCAAGCAAGGTGAATTGTTCCATTTACTTTGTTTATTCCAGCAATTTCAATTCAATTTCAAGGTTAATTCCTAAATTGGGGTTTGAATGAGGCAAACCTCTCCCCCCCAACAAACAAAACCATTTTTCTTATAGGTAGAGGTGCAGAATTTTGGATCTGAGAGCAGATTTGGATACCCTTTTTGGTGAACTTCTAGGATCTACGAACAAAATTTGAATCGGACTTCAGAATAAAAATGTCGATCTTGACCTAGTCAGGTACAACCTCAATTTTGAGCCAACCTCGATTTTGACCCAATTCAAATCTCGAAAAAAGATTTCTAGGTTTTGTAGATCTCACAGTTTTGGTTTTAACTAATGGAAATCAACAATTTTTGAGATCGGTTGATAGGGTTTTCAGCTGATTCTTTTTCAGAGATAAGTACCTTTATTTCATAATTTCAATATTAGTCATCTACATTTACTTTCTATATCAATACAATTTCATGTAAGTGTAAAATATTGGCTTTGGGGTCTCTTTTATGTGCAAGCCATTGCCGTAGGACCCCATACACTATTTTATCTATTACAAAAGTAAATATGGGGTTACGAACCAAACCCTCATGGTCTATCCAATTCTAGAAATTCCAAACTATAGGACTCATTTCTGTGTGGAGCGGAAAGGAATGGACTAGTTTCTAAGATATGAAGGTCTCAAGGATTGAGAAAGGGATCCAGTATAATCAAATGCCTAGTTGGTTATGTCAATATTGATCTAATAGCTACTTTCGAGTCTAGGTATCTTTTGTGAGTCCTTTATATGTAACAAATAAGATCTAGCCCTCACTATGCATATAGACTACTTACTGTAATTATAGATGAAATATGAACTCGACCTTTTTTTTATATCTGATAAATTTGATATCTCATAATGTATATTTACAAAGTAAGCTTTGAAATCAATATAGAAAAGTTTCCTTAATAGATACAAAGATCTTCGGCTTAATGACGATTGTCTTTGGAATTTAACAGCTTTATCTAGTGGTGTATTTTTCTTTGATTACTTCACACAGAAGACTTGATGATTATGTATCAAACAGACCATTTATGGAATATATCTAAATTTATATGGGTTTCCAGTATCTCAAGCTTTCTTTTGGGTGACCTCTTTTGTCAGAAGTCCAAGCAGTCTATGATTAAATTTTCTAATAGAATCCATTTATTTTCAAACTAAGTCTCCCTACCTTTCTACTAGGAAGGAGTGTGAATGATTCAACTTCCATTTTTGAGCCCCTTTAGGATGCACAAAGGTGAGAAGAGATGACCCTTCATCCAGATTTTTTCTTCGTATTTCTTGGGCATCGATTGGCCTTTTTTGGTAATTAAGTTTTATTCATGTAGTCTCCTTTCAAATGTTGCTGATAGGTGGGGAGTTCTATCAGGGGTAGAACTTAGAGGAGTCTTAGATGGCTATGTGGTCTTCCTCCTCTTCCTTATCTCTCCCAATCTTAGTCGTTTGTAGCAGAGATGGCTTTGGAGATTGCTATCATCCTTTGTAACCTTAACTTTAATTTGTCCTCCTTTTCTTTCCAGTAAAGGCAATTGTTACAGTGTGACATTTTTTCAGTCTCATCTCTAATTATTGATTTCATAGAAATGTTGCATGGAGGCACCTATGGGTTATCTTTTAGGTATTGCGACTAATTAGGTCTTTCCTATTCATTTGGAAAATCTTGTAGTTTTGTTATAGTTCTCTCTTTAGTATCTTACAACTACTCCCTTACACACACACACACACACACACACACACACACACACACACACACATAGAATCCCAGATTGTGTTGAGTTAGCACCTTCTTGTCTCCATCGATTTAAGTACGGTCTCTCTTGTCTCTCTTCTTTGTAGTTTCCTATCCTTACTCATTTTTTTGGTTTATGAACCTTTTGGTCCTATCTTAGCTAATAGGAATCTCGTTTGTTTCAGGGGTCTAGGATTTTTCTACCCAAGTTTGGAGAATCTTAGTTTCCCACTTACCTCCTTTTGGAATTAGCAGACATGGATTTATAACATTTTAATTATCAAAATCTAATCTATTCAAGTAAAAAATGTTTATATAATGACTGAGATAGTCTTGGATTATGGAATAATCAGGAGCAACACTTCAGATTTGTTTTCAATTTATGAGTGCAGTAGATGGAGTATGGGTTATTCTCATAACAACCCTTAGGGTGGGCCTCTAGTAATAGTCTATATTAAGTTGGTTTCTATAAACATATGATTTAAAGATGGAATTAGTTTCAAAATATTAGTTTTTAAACCTGTTCAGACCATAACTTTAATTTGACATGGACATTGTTAATAGACAGCATAATCATACATTTTTATATCAGATAGGACTGCTAGTAGGTGTAAGGTATGGAGGATAATAAGATTATCAAGCACACGTCTATATCAATCTTGGCCAAGAAACAAATGTTTGTAGGTTTTGACTACAACACTTACAAACCTTGAGTAATTCAATTAAAATGGACATCAATCAAAGATGGAAAATATGTGTTTTCTGTAATAGTTTGAGGAATACCTCAAGAAATTAATTTCCAACTTTGTAAAATGGGGGAATGCCCTCATGCTTAAAATTTTTGTAAATGGAAGAATGTCTCTATATCTTAAACTTTATAATTTTGTTTGGACTTTAGTCGTGGGCAAGATTGGAGGTTTTCTTTTCTTCCTACCAGTGCCTGTTTTGAATGGAGGTTGATGTATTTGAATTTCAAAAATTAATAGATCTTTATGGCTAAAGCCTTTTACTGATAAAAAAAATAAAATTGTGTTAGCAAAATATTTATATTCCAAATAAAATATTTTGATAAAAGAATGTTTGTATGTTGAAGTTTGATATATAATTCATAAATTTTTTATAAATGATTATCTTATTATGATATATTATTAGTAAAACAATATAATTTTAAAAAATAATATTATTATTATTATTCTTGTAATGTTTATTTTAAAATAATATTATACTTTCTAAAAATATAAAATTAATTTTCAATATCTTATTTTAAAAAATACTTAAACAATTAATAGCTTATTCACATTATTACTTTATATAATTAATTTCTAAACTGCCACTTAAATGTTTCTTCTCTTTAATTTAATCTGATTCGTAAATTTATGTTCAATATACTATTTTTAACCTAATGGACATCAAATGTTATTACATTCTTCCATCTATTGCATATTTAAGGGAATCCTGGGACGAGCAGTCTGCTTGTTCTTTTGGGCACTACTGATTTTTGAATTTATGGGTGGTTATGGGAAAAATCTGGGATTTGCACGGCATGGTGGCTACGAAAATTGACGGGGATTCTAAAGCTTTGAAATGCAGCCATCCAAGTGTCAGATGAAATATAAATATTTCAAAGATTGGTTGGGATTGAAAGAATTTTACATGTTTATATTTTATTTATTTTCTATATGTACACTTTAGATTCTACTTCTGTAAAATTTATTGTTTTCTTCAAAAATCAAATAGAATCAAATAATTTATTTTCCTTATACATTTACATTTATCTTATGGCCTCTATCTTAGCAATCCATGTGCATTGTACCTCAATAAAATTTAATATTTTCTTCGAAAATCAAATAGAATCAAATAATTTATTTTTCCTATGCATTGACAGATCACCACATTCCTACATCTTAGCAATCCATGTGCATTGTACATCATAACTTCTCTCAACATTTCTCAATCGTTGATTTTGCCTCTTAATCCCTACGGTTGATGTTGCCTCTTACTCCCTACCATTGATTAAATGTATACAAAGTGTATAAATAATATCTTTACTACACTTATTTAACATCTAGCACTATTATAAGTGTGGATCAACCCACATACCAAATTATTGAAACAAGTCTGAAGCAATAATAGAGTTTGGTGAGGTCTTTGTAATGATATTATTGTTTACAGTTTGATTTTTTGTATAGATAAAAATACTATTGTTTATCATTTGATTTTTTGCATTGATCTTAGATTTATTTTCTATTTGTATGAATTCTGAGTTTTCACTTGGTATATAGATCTTAGATTTATTTCTTGTATATGTAGATTGTGAATTTAAATTTTACACTACACTATTTTACAAATCTGACAAATAGATTAGTACATATTTTGGCTAGCCTAAATTTTATTTAAGTTTCTGACATAGACGTAACTAATGAAATACACCACTTGGTGGTACAATGCTGTTTCTCTTGCTTGAATAATCACAAGTGGAACTCTAGTCTCTAAAAGGGTGTCAATGAATAAACAGATTTATAAATCATTTTTAAGGAAAAACTGTATTGTTTATTTTAGCATAAGCCAAAGCAATCTCAGATTTCTAAGATGGTTTAAAAAATTAAGAGTGTTTGATCCCATTTCCCTCTACTAAATGTCAACATCTATATTTTCATTTTTGTTTTGAGAATCTTCATATTTTTCAATTACTTGGACATGTTAATATTCTTGATATTTATTATCATTATTTTTAGCAATCTATATAGCAACAGTTGGTCCTAATTTGCTTATGTTCTGCAGAATGCTTTTGTGTTATGCCATCTCAAAAAGAAGGAACTTATGTAAAAAGTAGTAGAATGCAAAGTGCAGAAAGTGAGAAGTGTTATTCATTTCCTCAAAATGGAAATGTCTCTTTCCACAAAGACAAGTGTGAAGACAGGTCACAACTTGATTCAGTCCAGCACTTAACACGATTGATTTTCTTCAAGTTCCAGTTGATATAGCCTGTATTGGGTCTGAAAATACAGGTGGGTATTTCACTTGGGCAGAGCTCCTAGCCGAAATTCTATGTCAGTATCAGAATCCTAATAGAGATTCTTCTATGGCTGAGGATCTCAAAGCTATCTTGAACGGCGATTCTGTAGAACTTAATCACATTGAGAATTCTGATTTTCTCTTTCTCTAGGAGTGTATTCAATAATTGTGATTAAGAAATCCAATAATTGAATGCACTCGGGGACAAAAGAAAAAAATCTGAATTCTCAATGTCATTGAGTTCTATGTAGTCTCTGTTCAAGAAAGCTTCGAGTTCCTGAACAAGAGAAGAATCCTTATTAAGATTTTGACACTGACACAAAATTTGAACTAGAAACTCTGCCCAGTCAAATATCCACCTGTAGCTTCAGACCCAATACAGGCTATATCAGCTCGGAAAGGATCTCAACCAAGATACAGGTACTCACATTTGGGTCGCGGTCAAGACAGTGCCACTTTAGCCATGCACGACATCCACAGTCGAGTACATGGCGGAAGGCGAATACTTTTTCTGTTGGTTCAGATCTAATGGTTGCTTTCTCCAGTGAATACGAGTGACTTCTAATTCCCTAATAAATTGCTCGTTACTCCATATTTTGATCCATGCGGACAAATTGTTTGTTTTCAAAAAGAGATGTTCAATGACTCATTGAATATTTCTGTATTTACTTCTCATTTATATTGCCTCGCGGGAGAATGTTTTGTTGTTCACAGGGTTTTGTACGAAAATGTATACTTTGAGTTGGACAATACATTTGTCTTACCACTTTGTACAGTCTATTTCACAGCTTTGATTTCTCTTGTAATGGTACTGAATGTTTCAACTTCTTCTCCTGAGGGTTGGGCTGTTGCTCGGTCTCGGAAAAATCTCGGTCAATATCTGAAAATTAATGACCATTTTGGTAATCTGGGGGTTTTGAGGTGTATTTCCAATTTACATTTAAAATGAGAAGTTGCAATAAAGGAATGGAGTTGAATTCACAACTACAGAGTTTGGGATTTTATTTCAGCTTGCACTGTAACCTGTAAGTTTAAATTTAGGAGCAGATTTCTATGTCCAATTCTTTGCTTTGAAGTTTTTTTTGCAAAGTAGATTATGAAAGTTTTACACTGTAATTTATAAGATTTCGCTATGAAAGTATTTCTTCCAAATGTGAGTTTTATTACATTTTACAGTTTTTAAATAATTATTGTGGGAGGTTTAGCTCCCGGAACTCTCACTCTTCCATTTCATACACCTGTCGTTTCCATCTCTTAGCGGGTAATCATTCACATGTTGAAACCCTAATTCTTACGGCGCCTCCCTTCCTGCTTTCGACTGCAGTTTCTTCTTATTGAAAATTATAATCAGTATTCATGCAAGCTGTTTGATAAAATTACAAAGAGAGAAGAGGAGAAAGTTTAAATCAGATTTGGGTGGAATTTTAGGCAGGTAATGCATCCCAGTCATGACATAATTGCATCTCTAGAAGATCGATCTGTTGAAAAGGTTTTGTACAGTCTAAAGGAAATGCAACGGTAGGTGTGAAGTCAGATTCAATGGCCATTGCCAACATCCTTCCTGCATGTCCCAATATGAACGCTTTGGGGCAGGGTATGGACATTCGTCAAAGCATAAAAAATACCGAAATTTGTCTTGGTTGTTATAAGTGCAACCATCTTAGTAGATATGTATGCACCTGAGATGTTTTGACAGAACGTATCAGAGAAATTTGGTTTGAAATCAATGCAGTGAATGCAAGATATATAGAAAATATATTTGGTGAAAAATCAATCGAAAATTTCAATTAAATACAATTGACAGTTGTAGAGCTAAATACTAAAAACTCTGCAAATGACTTCCTTGTAATTTGCAGTTGTAGAGTTATATTCAATAAACTTTGCCAGTATCCTCCTTGCCTGTGCAATGATGGGAGTTTTGGAACAGGGTATGGTTGTCCATGAAATGGTATGATACTTGTTTGGCAAGAATTTAAAATAAATTTTAGCAAATTGGTACAATGAAATGTTTCAAAATAAGCTCAAATTGAATCGTGCAAGGTGGATAAAAAGATTTTTGTGGAGGCTCGAAGCCAGGTTCTGTTATTTATTAACACTATGGTTCAGTCAGTGCCAGCAATGTACAGTTGATTTGATGGACGAGGAACACTAGAGAGTCATTGGTACATATGATCATGGCAATAACACTTTAGTGGTATCACACTAGAAGACCAATGGACTGTGAGGATCTAGGGATAAAAGTAAAGAAAGATCAAATCAAAAGTAAATAAAATTGATTATTTGCCACTGTTTTCTGTTATACATATATAAAAGGAATTTGAGAATGTAGAGGTAAATGGACTAATAGAAAAAGATACATTGCTGCAATAGCGAAGTTTTATTTTAACTCTAAGATGATTTCACAAAGTGTCAAGTCATGGTGATAATGTGGACAATAGTTTTATTTTTTCCATTCAACCATAAAAGCTGGGTGAATTTCTAAATCTGGATATAGTTTGTTGCACAAAAGACTGCAGCCTTTGAGACACGTCATTGCTGAGTTTTCTCGACATCTCTTCCCAACCACACGGAGTGCTGTGCATCCAAGCAGAAATACCCACAAAAATGTAATTGTGAATCGCTGTCTTCTCAACAAGAAATATAATATTGTGAATCCCTGTCTTCTCAACAATAAATATTATATTGTTGATGTTGATGAAAATATTGGTTTTCAAAGCTTTTTTTAATAATTTTCTTATCAATATCTATTGTACAACTCTTTCATTAACGACCTTATATTACACTTTTTCAGACACAACTTTTTGCAGAACAAGGCAACAAGTCACAACCTTTTAAGTATACAGAAATTACAAATCATATTAGAAATGATTCATAACGGTGATTCACATAGGGTGACAGATTTTTTGGGTGATGTTAATTGACATCAACTGAGTACATCCACTATATTAATGTCTCATACATTTGTATAACTATTTTGTTCAAATTAAATGAGTTAGTTCTTTATAGTTGAACATTTTTTTACAAATTTGCACATTAAAGACCACCAAACAATGATCATTGATTAATTTATGTTTTTCTTTGCATGGGCCTTGTCTTCTTTTCCTCTTTAGAGACACCATGTCAGTGGACCTGTCATGCCTCTCCTTTCAACATTATGGAGGGGTTTTTCTATTGTTTGTGTTGATGATTATTTGCTTCCATAGTTGATTAGTTGTATAGACAATTGGCACCTATATTTTCAACGGGCACTTTATTCTTGCATAATTGAGTAGTGTCGATAGGCTCACTCATACAGATTTTATGTGTCATCTGCATCCTTGAATGATAGATGTTTTGCCTTTGTTTGCCATCTATTCATTATTTGGGAGCACATATGTAGATTATTGTCTTCTCTATCTTCGATTGACAAATGTTTTTCCTTTGTTTTTCATTTGTTCTTGGTTCGAGTAGTGTCGCTGGGGGTACTCATGAAGATTGATTCTGATCTTCATTCTGCTTTCAGAGGAATCTCTTCATTCAACACTATGGTAGCTATCATTTGACAGATGTTTGCAATTTTCTTGTCACAAAGGATTTTTATGTGCATCTTTTCTTTCATTAGTTTCTTGTTCTCCTTAGTTAGACTTTTCTTTCATTGTGAGGGGAGAAATAAATGTATTGAGTTCTAGATAGTTCAAACAAGTAAAAAGATCAGATTTTTCTAGTGAATTCTCTGTGTTCTATATATACTTGTGGAATGGTGGATTTAAATTGATTGTTTAATAATTTTAATTGATGATTTTATGAATGTAGAAACTCATTGTGTTGATAGATTATGTTTTGGAAGATTTTGAAGGGCATACAAACTAGATTTCTCTAGACTGGTCACAAACCCTCATCCTACCAGGGTTCCTGAACAAATTGGTCCTTTTCTTGCAATCCCAGCATGGTAATTTCATGACCACTTGGGGTATGAAAGAGGAATACATGCACACTAAGAATCTAGAAGATAGAATCTAGGAATATCTGGCACTTGGGAGAACTTTTGAGCCCTTGTTGGGTATTTTGTATGTGACCAACCTAGTTTTAATGAAGTTTTAAAACAATAGAAATAAATGAGTGGATATGTTAAAGGTAATGGTTGGAATAGGGTTGGAGAATCCAAACAAATATGTTCATAAAGTCATAATTGTGAGAACAGACATTGGAAGGAGGGTTCCTTTGTAAAAGCACTCAATTAGCCTTATTAGGCCTGATAGACCTAGTGTAGGGTTGAGTTTTTGAATGAAAGAGTCGGTGTCTATGATTTTGGAATCTTGCTAATGATCCAAAAGTGTATTCAAAGCATCCATTATTTTTTCAATTCTTTTGGAAGTTTGCAAAGTTATCCTCTATTTTCTCATTGAACAGACATACTAGGAGTTTAGGCATGTTCTAGGATAGTCTGATATCACCACTTTCTAAAACATGAAAATCCCTTTGAGTTATGTTGTAGGAAGGTGTTAGTTGAGCCCATAAAAGGCTCTAGGATGCATTCCTAAACCTGGAGAGCCAATATTTCAAGAAATAAGTTTTTAAGGCTAAAAGAGTGACCTAGATAATGATCTATATGAATCTTGTAACTCAAATGTAGAAGTGATAAGGTGTCCAATATTAAAGTTGAAGAGGCCATAGGAGTAAAGTATTCAAGTTCAAGTAAATAGGTATCATAAAAAGGTGATTTTTGTGGAGTGAGAGGTTAGGAAGTTGAATTACTAAGCCACTTTGCATTAGAATTGGTATCAAAGCATATGCAAATCCTTTAGGGAAATGATTAGAGTATATGTCATTGATAGAGTCAGAAGAAGAGGCCCAAATAATGCCTCCTAAATTGACAAATGTGGAACTTTCCAATATTTTGCAGGAGAAAGAAGAACAAAATAGATGGATGGGAGAAGAACTAGAAAGGTTAAAGGGAAAAGTTGAGAGAAGGGGAGAAGAATCATAGAGAGAAGAAGAAGAGGAAGAAGATGAGTTCCCTAGGTAGAAAGAAGAGGCTCTTTTAGAGCATAGATACCTCTTGAAGGCTCTTAAGTCTATGGAGAGGAGAACCATGGACAATAAACTAGATCTACCCATCTTTAGTGGGAAGATGAATGCTAACTATGTCATGGATTGGATTGAGTCCTTGAATAATTTCTTTAAATGTGAGGAAATACCTGAAGACCAAAAGGTGAAAGTGGCAAAGCCCAAGTTGAAAGGAGAAGCTCTAACATGGTGGAACTTCATCCAAGGAGAAAGGGTGAAAAAAGGAAGAAGTATGATTGCCACATGGAATAGAATGGCTGCTACAATAAAAGAGACCTATGTCCCAAAAGACTATGAAGTTCAACTCCAAAATAGGAGACAAAATTTGAGACAAAAAGAAATGGATGTTAGTAGATATATTGAATAATTTCAGAGACTTAGCATGAAGTCTAAGACAAGTGAGACAGAAAGTGAGAAAGTAGCTAGATATCTAAATGGCCTAAGAATAAATATCCAAGATGATTTGAATATTTTGAAACTGGATTCTGTCCACAAGTGCTTTCAACTAGCATTAAAGGTGGAAGAAAATATTAAGAGGAGATAGGAGAAGAACAATAGAAGTAGAGGAATAAATTTTACAGGAAGAGGAGGCTCTAATGGCAGAGGAAGGAACCCTAGACCCCAAGGAGAATCAGAGCATAATAACTCCAAAGGAGAAGGTAGTTCAAGAGGGAACTATAGAGTCAAAAGACCAATTTGTAGAGGTTAATTTAGGGGAAGGAACTCAAGACCTCCAAAAAGTTTCAATTGCAATAAGGAAGGTCACATTTCACCTAACTTTCCGTAGAGAGAAGGGTCAAGCTCCCAATGAGATAGAAGAACACACTTGGCTCACAATATGGATTGTCAAAGTGTGAATGCATCATATGCTTATGGGATTCCAGATAAAGGAGAATGCCCGAGGAAGAGGAGAACCTTGTAAAAGGTCCCTACTACTTTTGAACCACCATAAAGGAAGAGCATCTTCAAGACCACATGTAAGTCATGAGGTAATGTATGTAGAGTTAATATTGATTCTGGGTCTACTAAAAATTTGGTTTCCTTAGAGATGGTAGGAAAGTTGAAACTTAAGAGAGTGCCTCATCATTTTCCATATAAGGTGTCTTGCGTAACTAAAGCTCAAAAAACATTGGTAGAAGAGTATTCATGGATAGAGTTTCAAATTGGTTCTTACAAAGACAAAATATTATGTGATAGAGTTGACATGGATGCATGCCACCTTATTTTTGGAAGGCCTTGGCCATATGACTTGAAAGCTCACCATGATGTTCAAAGGAAAACATACTCCATAAAAAAATATGGAAAGGTAATAGAACTAGTCTCACTACTTGATGAAGGCGAGGAACATAAAGAGAAGGAAACCAAGATCATGTTTATGGGAGGAAATGAATTCTGTAAAATGATAAAGAAAGAGGAGGAACCACACCTTGCAATAATGACTATACCAAATAAGAGGGAAGACCCTACTGCAGATGGAGGGATAGAAGAGGTGAAGATGAATGCACCTATGGAGGTTAAGGAGACTCTTGCCAAGTACCAAGGCATAGTGGAAGAATGCATCCCTAGGATCCTACCACCTAATAGGGGGATTAGTCATTGTATAGATTTCATACTAGGGGCTACATTACCGAAAAATTATTCTTATAAGATGATTCCACAACAAAATGAGGAAGTGGCAAGACAAATTTAAGAAATCCATGATGCAGGATGTTGGAAATTTAGTTGGGAAATATGATACTGAGGGGTGGGGGGTGAATCATATATCACCTACTAATCCATTTTATCATTACATAAAAATTTTGCATGGCATCAACAAAACTTCATCAAAATAAAGTAACTAATATACTAAGCATCATTCAAGAAAGTACTCATAACATGGTAAATTTGGTTACCCAAAAACCCTTGAAAGGAAAAACTCGGGTGGGGATGACACCCATAAATCTTCACTATTTTAGTATAAAGTTTTCCTGTTAGGGCTACAAATTTTATCACAAAATATGATCTACCCTGTTAAGAGCTAAAAGACTTATACAGTCTACCTTGCAAAAGGATTTAAAACTTACAACTAAGTAAGCACTCGATTAGGAGATTACAAAAGGTCTGTTAAAACCACTCTGTTAAGAGATTTACCCTGATACACTTGTTAGAATGTCTCAGTACCCAATTCTTCGATTTTTACTATTATGCTGATTACAGATCTTCTTCTTCCAGTATTTATTTGATCTTGTCTATCAAGTTTATCTATGTTATGTCCTTCACTACTTAACTCTAATACACTTGGTCACTGAACTCTATCAAAATACTTCACTTAATCTGAATGAATTCTCTACTTATCCCTTTCATTCCCCTTCACATCCTCTCACACACATATTAGGGTTCAAATCTCCTCCTTATATAGATAACTAGACTTCCTCAAGATTTAAGATCTATGATTCAAATTTACTCTTTTTGCCGCTTAAGCTTTACTAATTCTGATTGGCTCTAAGTGTTGCATAAGGATTAATGATTGCAAAATAGGTGTGTAATCACCTCCGTGATTTCCTCAACAAAAAAAATACAAAATATGAATGTTAGCCAAAATATTTTACCTCGATGATTGTGCCATAACAAACTCATATGTCAATTCTGGCTAACTCAAAAATTTATGTCTTTGGTACTCGGCATTCACTATACTTGGTGTTTGCTGATATTCCTGTCACTCGATATAAACTTCTTTACATACTCGAAAAAAACTAACTCAGCTAATACACACATACATAGTGACCAATGGTTTACTCAGGAGTGGCTACTACTTGGTAAGTATACATTAAATGAATCAGCCTATACATGATGACTCGGTTGCAGTGATGACCGACCAACATTGCCTAGATAATGACTAAGTGTAGATACTAATAGTCAACAAAACTATAGAGATCTACAATCTCCCGCTTTGACATTAGTGGAAAAAATACTTTATCTTGATATTACAATTATATTTACAAAAGTACATAGTATTAGCAGAATACTCCCCCTAAGATATGTATACATACAAAATTTTGTTACCTCTTGTAGTTCCTATATATGTCACTAGTACATTTTGCACCATTTTTTGACACACTATTGGTTGAAGTTTCTACCCAACTCGGTCGAATGATTGACCAACTGGTTCATCTCTATGATTTGCATCAAAATATCAACCCATTACTGAAACCATCGAATGATCAACTCCACTATTGGTAAAAATTGAGGGCAATCTAGGTTGACAATAACATTGGCAAGTGTGTATTGGTCAATCTTTCAACCAATATAAATTAATATTGGTTGAAAACTTTGGTCGCTCCAACTAGGATTGAAAACTCATGACAGTCGTATTTCAACCACATTTGGTCAAAATATTTAGCGGCTCCGAATAGGATGCAAAACCTACAATGCCACATTTCAACACAGAATGGTTAATTTTAGGCCAGACTTTTGACACATGTGGGTCAAAATTTCAATGAAACACAGAGTGTTTAAAAAATAAATTGAAGATAAATATCTAGACTAATCACCAACAACATCCTGATCAGTGATTAGTTTAGATATTTATCTTTAGGCGTCCACACTCAATTTGATGCTTGTTGCCAGTGGGTCCCTGCTCGTTCTATTTTCCAGTCTGCTTTGGGCTCTAGCAATCCATCTGCTCTGCTTTGCATGAAACTGTGGTTTTTTTCATTTTGTTTGAACTATCTGAGAGATAGGCTCTGACTGGTGATCCATGAATTGGTAGAGCTTCCTCTTAGATGCCCACAACTCTTCAAATCTATTGGTGTGAAGCCCCCAAAGGGTATTTTTCTCTATGGGCCTCCTAGTTCTGGGAAAACTTTAATTGCTAGGGCAGTGGTAAATAAAACCAATGCCTTCTTTTTTTGTATCAATGGACCTGAGATCATGTCAAAGTTGGCTAGAGAAAGTGAAAGAAATCTCTGGAAGGCTTTTAAGGAGGTTGAGAAAAATGCCCCATCCATTATATTTATTGATGAGATATTACAGAGATTTGTTAGTAGGCTTGCAAGTATTCTATTAGAGAAAATATTGAGAAGGTGAGTTTCAATTGTGGCAGCTTTTGAAAACTAGATTTGGTTATGAATTTCTTAATGGTTTTTTTTGAATTGGTTTGTTAGAATTTTACTTTTTTTTATTCAATTTTCCTCAACTTGTATCTTATTATTTCAATTTGTCATGTTCTCTTTCCTCTGCACTTTTAGAGGATAATATTGAATGTGAAAGAAAAAGAATTGAGAACACCGAGGCAATGGATAAAGATGATAGTGATGAGGTAGCTGAAATAAAGGTTGCTCATTTTGAGGAGTCAATGAAATATGCCCGAAGAAGTGTTAGTGATGCTCATATTTAGAATTATCAAGCCTTTTCACAAACACTACAATAATCTCGAGGCTTTGGTTCTAAATTTTGATTTCTTGGTGCTTCTGCTGGTGCTTCAGATGTATTTGCTACAACAAATAATAAACATGATGATGACTCATACAGTTAGGAAAATTAGTACACAATTGTCATCTTAATGAGGTGACAAATGTGTATGTTCTAGCAGAGACCTTCCGCTGACAAATAGCCAATGCTATTCAATTTGGCTCCGGCTTTTGCTTGTATGAGTTTTATCTGTTCATATGTTTGAAACTTTATTTAGTTTATCAGCCCTTTAGCTGAGGACTTACTAACTTGTAAGTCTTTAGAGAAATATTAACTATGGAAAGGAAATTTAGCTATGGAAACTTTTTCTGAAGTGGTAGATCTATAATGCTACAAAAACTTTGCTTTTTAAAAAAAAATCCTGCTAGAAAATATTCTATACTAAATCAATTCGACAACAAAGAAAGTCTAGTTCAACTAATTCTAATTGGTGATCCATGAATTGGTAGAGCTTCCTCTTAGATGCCCACAACTCCTCAAATCTATTGGTGTGAAGCCCCCAAAGGGTATTCTGCTCTATGGGTCTCCTGGTTCTGGGAAAACTTTAATTGTTAGGGTAGTGGCAAATGAAACCGGTGCCTTCTTTTTCTGTATCAATGGACTTGAGATCATGTCAAATTTGGTTGGAGAAAGTGAAAGCAATCTACGGAAGGCTTTTGAGGAGTCTGAGAAGAATGCCCCGTCCATTATATTTATTGATATGATATTACAGAGATTTGTCAGCAGGCTCTAGCAATCCATCTACTCTTCTCTGTGTGAAACTGTGGGTTTTTTCATTTTGTTTAAACTATTTGAGAGATAGGCTCTGATTGGTTATGCATAATTGGTTTGCATGTTTGTAGTGTGGAAGCAGTGTTGGGGATGCTGGTGGTGCTATGGATAGAGTCCTTAACCAGTTGTTGATAGAGATGGAAGGTATGGTAACCAAGAAAACAATTTTCATTATACCTAATGGCATTGGCCTGTTATACCCAAGGATTCAATGGAGTTGATATTATAGAGATTTATCAGTGGGCTTGCAAGTATTCTATTAGAAAAAATATTGAGAAGGTGATTTTCAATTACAGTGGCTTTTGCAAACTAGATTTGGTTATGAATTTCTTAGTGATTTTTTTTTAACCGGTTTGTTAGAATTTTACATTTTTTGATTCAATTTTTCTCAGCTTATATCTTATTATTTCAATTTTTCATGTTCTCTTTCCTCTTCACTTTTACAGGATATTGAATGTGAAAGAAAAAGAAGTGAGAACCCCGAGGAAATGGATGAGGATGATAGTGATGAGGTAGTTGAAATAAAGGTTTCTCATTTTGAGGAGTCAATTAAATATGCCTGAAAAGTGTCAGTGATGTATTTGTTGCTGATGCTACTTCAGATATATTTACTAAGATGATTTCCCCCACCAAGATGATGTGCATCCATTTTATGGAGATTTTCTAAATGTTTTATATGATAAAGATCACTACAAGTTGGCCAAATCAATATTGCTCACAATCTCATTGCAAAAGTGGCCAAATACTATGTTAGGCTGATAAAATATGGGGACTCTATTTACCGCTGCAAATCTTTGAAGGTTGCTACACTTGGACAGATATGTACCATTGTTAAGAGAATTGGACCGAGTTTGGCTTACCTTAAACAGGTGAGGCAACATATGGTTATGTTGTTTTTTCTATCTATCTAGTTTTCACTACCTGTCATTCCTTGGGATATCTTGAAAGGGTTCTATAAATTGATGGTCTATATTTTGGTGGGTGTCTTGTATGGGCATGTGAACTTTTTTTATCTTGTCTTTATTTTCAATCCTACAACTAGATTTTGATATGTGGATTGCTTGGAAGGAACTTTGATACCACCCTTTCAGTAGTTCTTCATATGATAGTTTTCTATGCAGTCCCCGGTCTAGGCTTTATTTGTACATTTTTTTATCTCAATATTAAAGAATTAATTTAGTTAAATAAAGCTTTATGTCCCAAACACAATGACAACTAGGATGTTAATTTAATCTTTCTAACAACTAAAGAGTCAAAAAAGATAACAGATGGTTCAATATAACCTACAACTTTGTCCATGTAAGAGTTGAACTCTAAAATTTATGGTATGAAGACCTACCACTTGGAGATAAGAATATGATACTGAATAATTATGACTTATTTTAAAAATTCAGGAACACTTAACCATTTCTATAGCGATTACTTAAAAAAAAGTATACCTAATCGATGACTCAATATTTGTAACCTCTCAGAAACTTTTCCTTTCCACTTCAATATCTTTCCTTGATAATTCTTGTTCTCCTCAGAACCACTAGAAAAAAAAAAATGACAACAGAACTTGCTACTTTAGAAAATTGCATCAATACTTAACTTAAACATTACAATCATGAAGGGTGTAACAAAATTTGATATGCTAATAGACAAACTCATTTTGCACAAAATGACATTAAGAATGGATTTTGGTTTATATGTGGTACATCAATTCCTTCATCGAAGACGTTATCTATTACATTTATAATTGTTTATTTAGGTTCCATAGCACTAGCATATACACAAAAAGAATCTATACTTTAAAAAAACATGGACACTACATATATATAAAAATAACCTATTAAAAAAAAAGAGGCCATTGAGGACAATTAAACAGGTCTCCAGAAACAACATTACCCAACTCTGTCTCTCAAGCCAAAGACTCAGTGTGTTCAATTTCCAAAACTAGTAGTCAATTCTATGTTGAGTATATCTGTCAAGCCCTCTTGCAGTTTGAACGAATTAAGAATAGAAGATAGGAACTGATTTAACACTTCACCTACTCAAAAACACAAACCAATGAAATAATCCACATTAGACCAAGAGAGGTTGACGCATTCAGTACGAGAATACTTACACAAAATGAAGCCAAATCATGCCAGATAATGACAATGAGAAGTTGACTATTGGCCCTTCTAGTTTTTTATTTGATAGTTGCTTGACAATGACACATTTAAAATGCACTTATGAGCAAAGACCTAGAATGAATGAAATTTATTAAATAATGCAGGTATGTTAGTTTGAGCTTCACTTGATTTTGAGAATACTTTAATATTCTCTACTTAACAAGGCCGACCATGTGAAGGTGGAAGCTCATATGGCCTCACCCCTCTCCCCATAACATCAATCTAAATTCCCTATTAACACATAACAATATTCATTAACATGACATATAATTCAATATTAATACACTAAATTCATAGATAATTACTTAAAACAATGTTCATGGAGTTATTATGATAGTTTTACTGATATTTTTGCCACAATTTGATGTTCAGGATAGGGGAAAAGTACCTACAACAATAGAGGCAATAGTTATAGATACATATGATGATATCCCATAAATCCCTAATATAATAAATACGGTGAAGAAAAACCTAAAAAGAGTCAATGCATAAATTATTACTATTTTGCATGATGATACTACTGGCCTCACTACAATGTCCATGACTAGGTAATTGAGCAAGAAAAAAATCCTGTAACAAGAAAAAATACATATTTTAGTTCACGACATAAAAGAGTATAAAATATAAACCTTTATTGAACTTTTGTTATAACTAAAGATTCATTACCGCTTACTTAAAAATGGTGTGCTTGCACCATCAATTCATCTATCCTCTTCAGCATCTCCTTGGTTGGATTTGCATCTTCCAAAATAGTGATAATTTATGCATTACTCTTTTTCTTCACCGTATTTATTATATTAGGGATTTGGGATATCCTAATCTATATCTATAGCTATTGCCTCTTTTTTTGCGGGTGCTTTTTCCCTATCTGCTATTTAGCTTCAGGTGTCCACACTCGATCTATTTCTTGTTCCTAGTAGGTCATAGTTAGTGATTATGAGAGCCCTATTTTTGCACCAGTCATGTAGTACAAGCACTAGAATTGAGTTTTTTGGCACGACTGGGAAACTTTTGTATATCGACATGTGATAGAGTTTTTTGCCCAAACTCTATCGCATGTTCATATACAAAAATTTCCCAACCCATGCCAAAAAACTCAATTCTAGTGCTTGTACTGAGACCTTAAATTCTTGAGCTTCTCTTTGTTTCGAGAATAGTTTAACATTATCTACTTAACAGGGCCAACCACGTGAAGGTGGAAGCTCATTTGGCCCCTCCTAGGAGCCTCTTATGACCCTTTACGACATTTTAAGACCTCTAAGATGTATTCTTAAGGATCGTAAATGGTCATAAAGGGTCATAAGGGGCCCTGGGACACAATAGCTGAGAAACATAATTGTAGGCATCATGGTCACATTTTTTTGGAGACAACGTAATTGAGTGGTATACCCAGATGATCAAGAGCAACTTCTGCACCTCTGGTTCCAAGTTGTTCTCCATCCCGCAGAGTCAACTTGGAATCAGAGGTGCAGAAGTTGCACTCCATTTGGGTATACAATTCAATTATGTTGTCTCCAAAAAAATGTGATCATGATGCCTACAATTATGTTTGTCAGCTATTGTGAAATCCTCATCACCCTTAGCTGCCATCCTATACCCTTCTTCCCTCTCTAGTTCTTCAAGCTTCTACAAGATATCTTGATCAATAAAGTCTACAACATTATGTCCATCCATGATCTCAGGAATATCATCTTATTTCCACTCTTCATTTTCCAAAATATACTACTTCTTCAAGCTTGTAAATTAGTCTCTAGTGGTTGCAAATCAATCTTATTACAAACTACAATAAGAGGCTTAGTAAGTCTAATTTAATTTATCTGTGGATTGAGACCTTAAATTATTAAGCTTCTCTTTGTTTCAAGAATAGTTTAATTAACATTCTCTACTTAATAGGGCCAACCATGTGAAGGTGGAAGCTCATCTGGCCCCTCCTAGGAGCCTCTTATGACCCTTTACAACATTTTAAGACCTCTAAGATGTACAACTCAATTATGTTGTCTCCAAAAAAATGTCATCATGATGCCTACAATTATGTTTGTCAGCTATTGTGAAATCCTCATCACCCTTAGCTGCCATCCTATACCCTTCTTCCCTCTCTAGTTCTTCAAGCTTCTACAAGATATCTTGATCAATAAAGTCTACAACATTATGTCCATCCATGATCTCAGGAATATCATCTTCTTTCCACTCTTCATTTTCCAAAATATACTAATTCCCGAGTTCATCTTTGCATATGGTCGCAACAAAGATATGTGATTACAATACAAAGAAGGCATCACATAAATATAATTTCAGAATTTTCCCTAGCCTGACACGTTTTACACTCAAATCCTTCATCGCGGATAAGTGGAGATGGGTGGATAGATGCAGATGAGTTGTCATCGATGCAACTAAAGTATTCACAACCATTATTTCCCTGTGATGCCCAATCTACATTAGTTCTTATAATATAATAAATAGTATTTACATTAGAAACATTAAATATATACACATTAGCAACCTTTTTCTATTTGGGAAGCACCAAAATTGTCGTCAAGGGTTGCTTTGTGTCTGTGAAGTCTTCAACATAGGTTTCCCACCACCACATTGACAGTTTGGCATATTGACAAGAGCCATCGAGCCTATATCAATAATGCACTGCACCATCTTTACTACATTTATTATTTTTATATGGAATACACCAAGGAGTACCATAAAAAATATTAACCATTTACAATAATGAAAAGTAAACTTAAATCAAATAGTTCATTTTTTTATCAACATGTATAGTCTCTATGTATATGAAAAAGGTAAGAAATAACAAGCTAAAATAAAATACTGAACAAAATAGTATTCCACATAGAGTGAATGAAATATACCATCAAAATAAGGTGAAAAAATCCTGTCATGAAGCACAGACATGGGAAATAAAAAAGGGACAAAAGACAAGAAATAATAAAAATCATTACGACTATAGAAAAATTATTTATACTATAATAAAAAAAAGAAACACTCTTTGTCAACAATTTTCAAAATCATTAGGACTATAGAAAAATAATTAAAACTATAAAAAATCAAATTTTAGAAATGGACGGTTCTAATGCTTTGCCATTACAACAATTGAGCATTTATCATTTGGTATTGTGTATTGCATTTAAGTATGTCAACAATGTTTAAGAAATAAGAAAAATCATTATGACTGTAGAAAAATTAAGTTCTAGAAATGGATGGTTCTGATATTTCTTTGCCATTACAACAATTGAGCATTCAGCATTTGGTATTGTGTATTCCATTTAAGTATGTCAACAATGTTCAAGAAATAAGAAAAATCATTAGGACTATAGAAAAATCAAGTTCTAGAAATGGATGGTTCTGATATTGCTTTGCCATTACAACAATTGAGCATTCATCATTTGGTACTTCTTGGTGTATTCCGTTTAATTTTCTTGTTGAATCCTCAAGTTGAGTTTGCCTATTTAAGGTGATAGTAGAGGGCTCTACATCATCAGTCTATAGACTTAGACCTTTATTTTTAATGCATTTAACACAAAAAAAAATATTACAAAACTGAACCAATGGCATGTTTACAACAAAGAAATAGAATGATAATAATATGATAAAAATTTGATCCTATTTAATACACGTCAAAGGACCAGTAGGGGAGAGAGAGAGAGAGAGAGAGAGAGAGAGAGAGAGGAGGGGAATGACAAGGATATTGATGCTCCGCTTAGCTGTTATCTTAGAAAATGAGCAAGAAACCAAAAAAGAAATGATTGTAATTAACATTTTTTACTAATCATTTCTTTTTTGGTTTCTTGCTTGTTTATCTAAGGTAACGGCTAGTAGGTGAAGCATCAATATCCTCTTCATTCCCCTTCTCTCTCTCTCTCTCTCTCTCTCTCTCTCTGTCCTAAAACAAATGGACTTGTGATGATTTTCACAATAGTACATGTGTGGCAAGAATGCTCAAAGTACTGCTTAGGAAAATACAAATGTTCATCACTTGTTGCTGAAACAAATTTACATAAACCAATTAACTCAAAACACAAACCCTTTTTCGAATAATTTAATTTTAACTTTGTTTGTGTTAAAGGAACTATGTTGACTTTATTTTGTAGTTGTTTAACATGAGAGTTTATAGATTAATAGGAGTTCAAATTTTTATGGGAACGTATCATTCAATTGAGCATTAATGCCCATCTATATCTAGTGAGATGAACATAACTCATGTACCTCATGCTAGTGTGCTTGGATTAGACTAGACATTATCCAACCACCTGTGAGGGTTTTCACTATTATTAATTGGTGTAAAAGGAGGACCACCTATGTGTTATAGCACTTTATATAAATACTCACTATTTGGATAATGTCTAGTGTATTGAAAAATAATGTATACAAGGTATCCAAGCACACTAGCATGAGGTACATGAGTTATGTGCATCTCACTAGTTATAGATGGGCAACTATGTCACACTAATATCTGTGAACTCCTATTAATCTATGAACCCCTATTAATCTATAAACTCTCATGTTAAACAACTACAAAATAAAGTCAACATAGTTTTGTTAACACAACCAAAGTTAAAATTAAATTATCTAAAACAAATGGTGCCTTAGAGGGATAGAGGAACACTTTGCTAAAGAAGTTTGACTATTGTTTGTGAAAATGCCTCCAAGGAATGCAAGTACTACTAGGGAGATCCAAGAGTTGAAGGAGAAGAACACAAGGTTGCAAGAATCTTACAATGCACTTTTGGCCTAGCTTGAAGCACTAGAATCCAATCAAAGAAGAGTAGTAGATGAAGGTTTTGATAGTGAAGAAGAGGAAGAAACCCATAAGGAATTGGAAGGAGAGGAAGAATAGGAACAAATAGATCCTGAAGAGTAGAGGACAATCAAGATATTCAAGGCTATGAAGATTGAGCAGCATAAGGTGAGGGGAGATATCCCTATGTATGATGGAAGTCTTAAAGAAAAAGAGCTTTTGGACTGGATTGCATCAATGGATGCATATTTTTAAGGTGAAGAGCTACTAGAAGATCAAAGGGTCAAATTGGCAAAAACAAAACTCAAAGGGAATGCACTCCTATGGTGGGAACATGAGGAGATAGACAGAAGGAGAAGAGGTAAGCCAAAGATTGTCTCTTGGGACAAGATGATAGAAAAACTAAAAGGTAAATTTCTTCCTAAAGACTTTGATATACAAATGCATAAATGAATGAAAATTTTAAAACAAAGAGATTTAGATGCTAAAGCATATACATATGAATTCTATAAACTAAGCATAAGGTCAAGATTGGAAGAAGATGAAGTTGTTAAGGTTGCTAGATATTTGGGTGGTTTAAGATTTAACATCCAAGATGAATTTGTGGCTTCTAACCCTAGAAGTGTGAAGGAATGTTACCAGTTGGCCCTTAGAATAGAGGAGAAATTGAAGAGGAAAATTGAAAGATAGAATCTAGCATCAATAGAAGAGGTTCTTCAATGAGGGGAAGAGGAGGAGGGACAAATCAGGTTTGGAAAGAAAATGACAAAGGATTGAATAGGACAATGCTACACAATCCTATAAATGTAGACTTTTGGGGTTTTTCAAATAGGTACAGTCAAGTGTTCTATTGAAGGGCAGCCAATAAACAACCATTTTTACATTTGGGTCACATTTCAAAGTCTTAAGGCTTCATTATCTTTAAAAGTTTTAAAAACTCCAAATTTTTAATGTTGCAAATTCAAAAATTTGAAATGCAGTGGTTATTAGAAAATGGAGGGAATTGGATTTTGTTATGTTTTAGAGAAAACTAATCCATCCAACCAATTGGGATTGGTTGCAATAGTTTCTAGGAATCCACCAAATATGCCAAAGTTTCATTGTACAATAGAAGAGGCGTGGTGTACAGACTGTACTAAGTTTCTGATAAATAAACTTCTTTCAAATGTAATTTTTGGTGCAGGAGCACCCTCAAAAGATTGAATCAGAGGAAGACAAAGATGTTAAGGAGATCACAAATCTTCTTTGTGTTCCTAGATGACTATGTAACCTCATCAAATTCCTAATGTTCAATCAAGTGCTTTTGGGTGGCTATATAAACCTAAGACACTTAGATTGAGGGGACTGATAAGAGAGGTGTTTAATGTTAGAATTTGTCTAAATTAGGAGTTTAAGGTCTTTGTTAGGACCTTAGAGGTCTTAGGTCATCACCATAGGCCTAGGTAGCATTTAGATTTAAGGATATGCAACAAATTTGAAAATTTGCACAAAACTTGCAAAAGTTGCTTTGCAACTTTAGCAACTTTTTAAAAATTTGTTCTCATCAATGGCATTACCTCTCTAACTGACCAAAGATGGTTAAAACAGTGGGGAGGGGTCTATTTAAGTTTGAATTCAGTCATACCAATGTGTGAGTGCATGGTAATGTAATTGATTTTGAAAATTAATAAAATATACCCTATTTTCTACAATTTCTAGACTGAAGTAGCGATTGTACGGCGTGGTACAAATGGTGGATGAAGGGAGACTAACTAGAGAAGTTTCTTATGGTTCTTACCTTCATCATCCAAGAGTTTTGAAGTCTTCATTCCATTTGGTCTTAGTGATATAGGAAATTGGCTAGGTTCCCAGAGCCATAATTTGGGGAATGCTATGCTTTCAAATTGAGATTGTTAAGAAGGAGTTAGGAGGGTGTTGATTCACACTTCAAGTTGGAAAGGAGGTTTTGGGATGAACAAAACATCATTTTTCCAAGAAGTCCTACTTGTAGAGGTCCTATACATTCCTAGTTGAGGTTTGCGGATTCAAACTTGGGGATTGTGGGATTGTCTACATCAATTTCCTTGAGTTCTTAGAGTGATTTTGGATTCATTTTGTCATTGTCTTACATTTGAATACATTTTTAATAGTTAGATATTGATCCTAGACCACATCTATGCATTTGTGAGGTCTGTATTTTTATTTTTACTCAATTAATTCTGAATGGCAGAGTTGTTTTAGCCATTCCTTTGACAGTTTTGTGAGTTTCCAATTGAATATAGCCATTCCATGACCTCTGATCATTGTAACACATGGAATGTGGTGCAGCGGTACCACTCCACCTTTGAATTTCACATCATTTAAGGCATGTCAAGAAAGGATATATTCATTAAAGTGTTAGAACCGTGGTATATTTGTTAAATTATATTATATTGATTCGACAAAGAGAATATGGGATATTTGTAAGAAAAATTCTGAATAGGAATATGAATGGTCATGGAAGACAAACCATTTTTTAATAGTCCAATATGGTCTTAAATAGACTACACTATGTAATAGAGAGGAGGATAGTTAGAGAGAGTTGACAGACAATAGAACAGGCAAGAGAGTAATAATTGAGGAAAAGTATCGGGCTCTCTGGCCTTTAGCCAAAGAGTCATGAATGTTTTGTCTACCTTGAGTATGAATGAAATGTATTTTAATTAAGCTTTATGTATTCCCTATTGGTGGTTTGTTATGTCTGTTATGAAGAACATAACAGTGTTAATGAATCAGCTTCTCTTTATTGTTATTGTGCAAAGAAATATAAATGATCTATTTTGTTTCATGATAGTCCCATAAGGAATGGTTTTTGGATTATTAGCCTCTTTATGATAGTCCCATAGGGGAGGATAGTAATCATTTTTATTGACAGAGAAATGTTTTCAAATTGTTTGGTAAGCCAAGAAAGCATTGATGTCTACAATGGTTTTAAAAAAATAGTTTTCAAGAACTCATTATTAAATGAGTTTATATATATTCCTGCTATCGGTTTTTGATATCTTTTGTGAATAACATAATAGTGAATGATATTGGTTTTGGTTGAAAGAGTTTCATAGTGGAATGGATCAAGTTCCTTAAAGGATTGAATAGTGTAATGGATGGGTGTTTGAGGCATCAAAAATTGATGGTCATGTTTTTGTTTATGAGTTCTAGTTTGCAAATAGTCTTGATTTAGGATATATCCAGATTATTCCTAGGATGCTACTTCAAGCATTTTCTTACTTTGTTGGTTAAACACATAGCATATATCTAACTAGAGCATCAATCTTGAAGCAGCATAGCTACTTCCCCCAAATCTGAGCACTTGGGTTATTAAAATTCATTTCCTTGCCTTGCTTCTCACCGAATGGCATTGGAGACCAATGGAGAAATTGCAAGTCAAGGTACACTCTCCATGACAAAGCCACCTGAGGAGTTTCTGGGCTGGTCTGACAAAGAGTTTAGTATCTCCCGGGTACAACACAAAAGCTTCAATAAAATGTTTGCAGAACTAACAAATGAACTTCAAAACCGTGGATACATCGAAGGTTAAACTTGCAGAGATATTCAATCTATCCACTCACTTCACAAATTGACAAGGCATGATATATAAAAAACCTAGAAAATACCCAATACATGATGCCCTAGCACATTGTTCATGGGCCCTAAGTAGGTAACCGATAAAATAATGCTAGACAAATGTAGAGTAAGAAAACCCTTACAAGTGGTCCTCCTTTTACACCAAATCACAGTGGCAACCCTCGTAGGTAGGCGGTCCTCCTTTTACACCAAATCACAGTGGTAACCCTCGTAGGTAGATGGTCTTCCTTTCACACCAAATCATAGTGGCAACCCTCATAGGTAGGCGGTCCTCCTAAAAATCTCACCAAATAATAGTTCAAAAAATTGCATGCTCCAACTCCTTCATGCACTCCAAGTGAAAATCAAACAATGAAATGAGATACGAAATCTTTTTTCTTTTTAAAGTTGTGCCTATGTTGGTCAAAATTTCAACCTACATGGTATTGGTTGAAATTTTGACTAACACGGGCATGGATTGAAAAAAAAGGAAGTTTTCCTTCTATAATCTGACCAACCTAAACCTTTTTAATTGATGGTCAAAAATTTTGGTAGAAAAATGAGGTCAAATGTAGTAGTGTGTCATTTCATTTCCCCCTTGTTTTTGACACAGTTGATTTCTTTGAGAGTAGGATCTGTGAGGTATTTCTCCATAAATGGTTTATAAATCATCATAACCATATATAATGTAGGTTCCCATCCTGATGTAGCAACTTTTAGAACTTCTATTTGTACTTCTAGCTCGACAGCTAGATTGACTAGTGCCTCAGTTGTAGAAAGATTAGGATCTTTTCATGTTAAAATCTTAGCCTTTTTTTTGTCCCTTTGAATGGTCTCTAGATGTAGTGTCAAAATCATTTGGATGGAGAGTAGATGAGCCCTTATCTTTCCATCATTAGCCATCAATTCGGCTATTCTTCCTTGTGAGTGTAGAAGCTTGGAATAATTCTTTAAACTAGAGTCGACATCCAAGTTCAAGGATTGACTAGTAGACTTGATTTCTTTCTATAATTTGTCTACCAGCCCTTGGTTGTCCTTCATGAATTCTTCTACAACACACATTTTGGTAAACAAAGTTTGTGCATTCACAACTACTTATTCTGAATCTATTACCAGAGTAGAAAGTTCTACTTGTTTCACTGCACTCTCGTCAGATACCTTGTTCAACATCTTGGTTTCAAACTTTATGTCTGACCACTGCAACAACTTATCACTTTCTTCTCTTTCTTCATTAGTCACTTTCTTGACTATATGGACAAGTTGTTCGAATATAGGATCAAAATTATTTACATCAGATAACTCAAAAGCATCTATAATTTTTTTTTTGAATCTCATGTAAGACTTTCTTTTGCTGATGTTCTCTTCTTAGTTCTTCTTGCCCACTTTTCCTCTTCAATAGATCTTGCAATATTTTCATCTGCTCATAATATAAGTTATCATAATCCCATTTTGGAATGACAATAACTTCATCAATTATTACCTCTGGTAAAGAGACTTTCACCTTCTTTTTTAGTAACTTCTTCTTCGATGTACTCTCACTCGACATTTGTACAAGAGCTTGTATTGCCTCTTGTTCCTTAGGCTCTTCTATATCATTATATTTGTCCTTTTCTTCTTTTCCCTTATCCTCCACATGAGGACTTGCATCAATTAATGTAGACTGCTCGCCTTTGTCTTGGGGTAACTCCTTGGTAGATGTAGTCTGATGTGTAGTTGCCAATGGATCTTGTTGCTTGGTAGTGCTCATACCAGCTAGAATGTAAACTATAACAACTTCAGGTTTAGCGGGGGTTGTGTTAACAGTTGTTGTATCATCAATTTTTGGATAATCTATCACTTGTAAGAGCATAGTATTACTTCCTAGAAAAGATGAGTCTTTTGCTTCTTCAGCTAGTATGTCTGCCTCGATCAATACTTGAGTTTCTACTAGGGTATCCTTTGTTATGTCAACAATACTTACTTTAGATACCTTTTGACCTTCCTTTTCCTTAGGAGCTTCTGTCTCCTGAATAGGTAACTCAATTACATTATGTACATTATCTGGCTTAGCATCCTTAGATGTCCTAGCATCTTGATGTGCATCCTTATCAATTAACAACCCAAAAATTATTTTCAAGTCTTTAAAATTTCTTGTACAACATCCTCACCCTTGTGTTGAAGGATAGAATAAGCTCTAAGTTTAGGAAATAATTTGTTGCTGTATTGTTCCACAACTTTCTTGATACTAGCAAGGGTTAGATCCAGTGAAACTTGAGCTAACATGCTCTCCCTTATCTGCTTCTCGATTATAAGAGCATATTCCCATTTCTATGGAACTCTATTTCTCAACTCTTTAGGAATTCATTTTTCTAACTGTATAGGTAACATCTTGAAGATGCAAATCATATCAAGAATAACTTCTTCAACTTTTTCTTTATCTCCTATACTCATGCTCCCAAAATTTAATTCCTTCAAATCTTCAAATCCATCAGAGCTTGTGATAGTGTGGAATATGTCATCCACATTTTGTGTTAAACTCTATAATGCAACCTTCTTCTTTATCTCTTCATCACTTTCCGTCTCCTCCTCATCTTCTTTTTCTAAAGTAAGTTTACTTCTAGGCCTTTTGCTTGCCTATGTTGGCACTGTATTGAGCTTAACAACTTTTCTTTTACCTGATGCAGGGGATTTCTTTTGTGTCTTGGCAGTTGAAGAGACTTCCCTTGTTCTAGGCTTAAGCATAGGTGTCGATGTAACTTTAGGTTTTTCTATCTTTTTGGTTATGGGCTCGACAAGTACTATCTTCTTGCCTTTCTTCTTTTCTACTTCTACCTCTTCTTCTTCTTCTTCACTTTCGCTGGGATCACTTTCTTCATCTTCTCCCAGTCCTTGAGTTAATTCAAGTGGTGCATTTTACTCTATTTCTCCCATCAATTTTTCCAAATTCTTCAAAATTTTCTTCCTCTTTCTCTCTATAGTTGCAGCCTTCAGTCCCATAGTTATTTTGGATTTGGCTTCTGCATATGTTCCAAAATAAGGAGCATTATTGTCAATTTCTTTAGCTAATATGGCATTTATAGCAGCTGTGGTCTCATCAATGTTTACCTCATAAGGTAATGGCATTAGCCATGAAACCCTCGGTAAAACTACTTGTACATAAGTGAAATCTGTGTCAACTAGAAAACATATATCTTGGCTATACTTCTCAACTAAAGACACAGGGATTCTACCTCTCTTCCTCATTTTCTTTTTGAACTCAATGAAATAATTTTCCATTACACCATCAAAACATTCTCCTATCTGATTTATGAACTCAGTGATTTGAACTGTAACTGGTTTCTTCTTATCCCATATCACACCTCCAATAGTTTGAAAACACTTTTGAATATAAAAGAATAAGTAGACGAGTAAGGAACAAAACTTACACATGGAATTCTTTACTTTCTGGATTGAAGTTAGGTTCTTGGCAAGTTGAGTCAGCTAGAGCTCAGTGAGATCATAAGTGTGTCCCTTCTTAACAATTTTCCATGCCTGGTCAACTTCCATACATGGGACGTCCAACTGACTAGATTAGTAGAATTTGTGTGCAATAACCCTAACTTCTAAGTCAATCTCTAGATCGGTGATGGTGGAAATTGTCATTCCACACTTGTTCCAAACTGCTTGTGTGTTCACCTAAATTTCTTCCTTACTAAACATTTCATTGTTCTTTTTCCTTAAATTGTAGGGTATATAGTTAGCCGGTGAATCATTTCCTTTGTTATCTTAATTGGTCCATCTTCTAGCCACAATTGCATATCATGCACTTGACTTAATACAATTTTTATCAATTCTACTTTGAAATTCTATGAAAAATCTAAGGCATGAACTAACCCTTGCTCAATACTCATTTTGTATTCTAGCTTCAACACACCATTGTCGCACAATTTGTCATATGCCTCCTTGATCTCATAATCTCTAGTTTCACCAATTTTGCACATATAACAAGACCTAATATCATTCATTACCAACATATTTTTCAAAATTGAAGATAGAACACTAGTAAGATCTCCTTTGATCACACTCTCCAGAATTGCCTGAAACTTTTGTGGCTTACATACTTTGTTTCTTACCAATTGACCGTTGAAAACCTCCATCCCTTATTTCTTCATTCCAGCAGATGGTGATGATTCCATTTCTAACTTAAAGATTCTTGAAAATAAATATTTCTCAGTAAGGTACCCTTTTGTAAGTGTTCTACAGATGATTTGTTGATGACGTGCTGAAAAGATTTGAAATCACCCTTTGATAAACTGGTTACACGCTCTCTAAATCAATCAAAGAAATTTCAATTTTCTAGGTGAAATGAAATGAACATTTCAGTTTATAGACTCCAAACAATCGAATTAGGGCCTCATAAAAAATCTATACAGATTTTAGGTGGAGTACAGTTGTCATGACATTCCTATATTAAACTTGGCTAACACAAGGTCGGTCAATACAACCATTCAGACATAGCTCGGTGTACATCATATCTTGGCTATGATAGGTGGTCAGCATACATTGATAACTCGGTCAAAACATTGACACTCAACATAAAAAATGAGTTGCTCTACTTTGCTCAGATATGTCCTAATGCAGCTTTATCTATGTAGATATGGAGTTTTACTCAACTTATGTTAGGAACTGATGTAAGATAAAGGATTATAAGACTTAGTTCCAAACATACCTTCTTTTCTTAGTTTGAAAAAGTGTGATCACCTGATCCATTAGATTGGGTGACCTCAGATGTACTAGCTTCACTTGTGCTTTCTTCTTCTTTCTTCTTCCATGTTTTAATCATCTGATTTCTCGATTTCTCATGGATATCTTCATTCTAATTTTGATCATTACTTGGTATAGGTGATCTACAATTTCTCTTTAGATGACCTATCTTGTAACGTTTAAAGCACATCATACTTCCATTCATCCAAATTTTAGATTTACCTCTGAAATGAATCTTCAAACAATTTGCTCCAATGTGTCCATAGTTTCCATAGTAGTGACAACTGTACCAAGTGTTATAATCCCAAATTTATGTGCTATTCTTCATAGGTGACTTAGTCTATTCATTTTATGACTATTTAGGTTTAGATATACATTCAAATTCTATATGCCCATACTTTTGACAATTGAAACAATGTCCTTGAAATTTTGGTGAGGTAGGTGGACTGTTGACTTTAGACCTACATTCTTGTGCCTAATGTCCATGTTTCTTATAGTTAAATTAATGTGCATTAAATTTAGTTTTAGGATTAGACTTACCATGTTTTCTTCTACATATGTTAGCTGTATGTCTTGGCTTTCCACAGTGATGGCATGTGGGCTTGTTGTTCTTTGGTTTTGCATTCTTTTTCTCTACACTCTTTGATGATTCTACTTCTATAGCTCTTCAAAGTACTTTGCAACTTCATTTGGTTTGTTCATCCTTTCAATGATTTCTTTCTGAGATCTTAGTTCATTTCTTAGTTGATCATTCTCAGATCTCAGATTGTTGATTTCCATATCTTTCCTACCCAATTCTTGATTAACCAGTAGCATTTGATTTACCATGTCTAGTTGATTGTTAGTCAACCTTTGCATGTCACTTGTCCTTTCATCAACTCTCATTGATATTTGTCTTTTGTCTTCTTCAACCATTATCTTGTCTTCTTCAGCTTTATTTTTTTGTTCAACTACTTCATAGAGTCTGACATATTTAATTTCTTGTTCTCTCTTTGGATTTCTGATGTCATGACTTAGTGTGCTATTTTTCTCCAGTATCTCTTTTATGGCTTTATCACTTTCTCTAGAGTTCCCATTATCAAATTGTCTAGTAGTATCTTCTTCTTGATATTGTGATTTATTTTGTTGAATAGCAATTTCTCTTCTCCTGCTTAAGGATTTCTTTAGTTCTCCTCTAGCTGCTTCAAGTTGTTGTAATGCCAATTGAACATCAATCTTCTGATTCTTTATAACTTTTCCCAGCTTGTAAAATTCCATCTCAAGATCCTTTTCTTCAAGTGGTTAGACTTTATATGAGAAACCTTGATGCTCTGATACCAATTATTGGAAATTTAGTTCAGAAATGTGATACTGAAAGGGGGGGGGGGGGGGTGAATTAGATATCATGTACTAATCCATTTTATCATTACATAAAAATTTTGCATGGCATCAAAAAAACTTCATCAAAACAAAGTAACTAATATACTAAGCATCGTTTAAGAAAGTACTCATAACACAGTAAATTTGGTTACCTAGAAACCCTTGAAAGGAAAAATTGGGGTGGGGATGACACCCACAAATATTCACTACTACAATATAAATTTTTCCTATTAGGGCTACAAATTTGATCACAAAATATGATCTACCCTATGAGGGGTCTACCCTATTAAGAGCTAAAAGACTTATACAGTCTACCTCGCAAAAGGATTTAAAACTTACAACTAAGTAAGCACTCGGTTAAGAGATTACAAAATTTTTGTTAAAACCACTCTGTTAAGAGATTTACATTGATACAATTGTTAGAATGTCTCAGTACTTGATCCTTCAGTTTTTTATGCTGATTAAAAATCTTCTCCTTCCAGTATTGATTTGATCTTGTCTATCAAGTTTATCTTTGTTTTGTCCTTCACTGCTTAACTCTGATACACTCAGTCACTGAACTCTATCAAAATGCTTCACTTAATCTAAATGCATTTTTTTCTTATCCCTTTCATTCCCTTTGCATCCTCTCACACACATATTAGGGTCTAGATCTCCTCCTTATATAGACAACTATACTTCCTCAAGATTTAAGATCTACGATTTAGATTTACTCTTTTTGCCGCTTAAGCTTTACTAATTCCGATTGGCTCTAAGTGTTGCATAGAGATTAATGATTTCAAAATAGGTGTGTAATCACCTTTGTGATTTCCTAAAAAAAAAAAATACAAAATATGAATGTCGGCCAAAATGTTTTACCTCAATGATTGTGCCATAATAAACTCATATGTCGATTCTGGCTATTTTGACAATTGATGTCTCTAGTACTTGGCATTCACTATACTTGGTGTTTGCTGATATCTTTGTCACTCAGTATAAACTTCTTTACATAATCAGAAAAAATTGACTCGGATAATACAAACATACATAGTGACCAAGGGTTTACTCAGTAGTGACTACAACTCGGTAAGTATACATTACATGACTCGGCCTATACATGATGACTCGGTCATAGTGATGACCGACCAACATTTCCTAGATAATGACTAAGTGTAAGACACTAATAGTTAACAAAACTATAAAGATCTACAATACTCATAGGGAAAAGCTTGAGACCTTTTGTGTGGAATCTTTACAAGCCCACACCTTCACTATTAGAAACAATAAATGTGTTTCAAACAAATTTGTTGATGCTCTTAGAAAAAGAGTCTTAACTATAGAAGGGATATAGTTGGAAAGTGTTTGGATTTGTGCATTGAAAGATATGTATCTTGAGGATGAAGTATTAAAATATATCTACAAGGTATCCTTTGATTTTGATGAAAAGTATCATTTAGAGTTTTCTAATTTTTTGATACAAGAAGGTTTACTCTTCAAAGGAGGAAAAATATGTATCCCAAAATTCTCTATGAGGAGTAACATTATAAAGGAAAAAAATAGTGGTTGTATGGGGAGAAATTTTTGCCTAGACAATACATTAGAACTAGTGAGGAGACATTACTACTGGTCTAAGTTACAAATGAATGTTAAAAATTTTTTTGAAACTTGTGTAATCTATCAAAGGGATAAAGGAAAAGCAACCAATGTAGGTCACTATCAACCTTTACCAATTCCTTCAAGGCCTTGGGAGAGGGTAAGTATGTACTTTTTTTTAAAGTTACATAGGACACAAAAGGATTTGACAATGTACTTATAGTAGTGGAAAAATTTAGTAAAGTGGCTCATTTATTTCCATGAAAAACCACAAGTGATGCATCCTATGTAATAGGCATTTTTTTCAAAGAAGTGGTTAGGATTCATGGGATTCCATTAAACATTGTCTCCAACAGGGATGTGAAGTTTGTTAGACACTTTTGGAGGACTTTATGATAAAATTTGGAAACAAATTTATAATTCTCCTCTGCATACCACCCTCAAACAGATGGCCAAAATTAAGTGGTCAAAATGACTCTAGGGAGCTTGTTAATATATCTTACTAAATAGCATGGATAAAAGTGTAATTCTATCCTAATCCAGGCAAAACATGCTTATAATGATTATGTGAATAGAAGAACATGCAGGTCTCCATTTTAGATTGTTTATGGTCTAAATCCAAGAGGAGTGTTGGACCTAAGGAATATGCCTTCAAATGGACACATCATTGCACATGGTAAAGAATTTTCTGCATAAAGGAAAGAAGTACATGATCAAGTTAAAATGTATTTGCAAAAGACCTCTAAAAAATATAACAAGTAGGTTGAAGGGAAAAGAAGAGATGTGCAATTTTATGTAGGTGACTTAGTGTGGGTTAATCTGAAGAAAGAAAGACTCCCAAAAGAAAAACATACAAAATTTGATGATGAGAAAACTTGGACCTTGTCAGATCATCAAATTTTTTGGCAAGAATGCTTATGAATTACAACTTCCTTCTAACATTGGCATATACCAAGTTTTTAATCTTGTAGAATTAACTCTTTATAAAGATGAATAGGATGTAGCTGATCCTTTGTAGGTACAAGAAGATGAAGAAGATCTAAATGATTTTTAAAAGAAAGAACCACTTAAACTTGAAAGGATTCTAGACACCAAGATTGTAAAAAGAACAAGGAAGAGGACCTACATGAAATATTTGGTTAAGTAGAAAGAACTCCTTGAGTCTAAATTTGCCTAGATGGATGTGGATTTTAGGAAGAAACATGGAACCTCATTTCAAGAACTAATCTCAAGTTGGCTTGAGATTCAAACACCAGGGGAGTATCGTGTACGAGTTTGATATTAATATTAAGTTTTTTGTTTTGTCAATTTATTTCAAATTTTATACATCAATGGAAGGCAAGGTGAGCTTAGACAATCAAGCATTCAAAGTTGTGGTGATGGATTCACAACCCATAAAATTGTTGAATGTATTTTTCTTCCTTCACTACTTCAAAGAATAAATATCTTTCAATTTGTATCTGCTCTAAATTTTAAATATTAGTAGATGTTATAGTAAGTATTTAAATTAAATAAAATTATAATGATTGAGTGAATAATTTTTATGTACAAACTTCTTATTATCTCAATATAAAAGATCTTTCTGAGTTAATTGTGTGTCAAAATCTTCTTGACAACATTTCTTCCTGTAAAGATGGAGGATATAAAGATCCAATTTCAATTTGATAGACTTAAATAATGTTTTCATAGAGTTGTGCAATACCATGTACAAATTATTTTTTAAAAATATGGAGAGTAGACTCCAAAAACTTATCCCTAATTTAATCAGTGAAGAACAAATAGGGTTTGTTCTAGGGAGATCAATTTATGATGAGGTAGTTATAGAAAAAGAATCTATTCATTCAATTCAAAAGAATAGGGATCCGAGCATGTTAATTAAAATGGACATCAAGAAGGCCTATGACAAAGTGGATTGACTCTTCTTGAAGGAATGTCTTATAGCCTTTGGATTTGCTAAGAAATTTGTGGATTTGATTTATGAATGTATTTCTACTCCCAAAATTTACATCTTGGTTAATGGATCACCTAGAAGTTTCTTGGAGATCAAAAGGGGATCCAATCTCTCTATTCCTCTTCATTATTATGACAGAAGCATTAGGAAGATCGATTGATAAAGAAAGATCTAAAGATAGGATTAAAGGTATTATAATAACAAGCGAATTAGATTTGACTACTCATCAAAAATTTATGAATGATAGGACTCTCTATGGAAAAAGCACTAAGTAGGAGGCCAAAGCATATAAAAGGAACCTAGACCTATATGCTATGACATTTGGACATAATATTAATCTAGAAAAATCAAAGATTTTTTTTAACACTCACCCAAATCTGGAACAAGAAATTTGCAGTAACCTAAATTTTAAAAAAGGGCTCCTACCTTGAAAATATCTAGGGCTCCCACTGGAATCTGGTGCAAGGTCGTCAAAGCTATGGGAGAAAACTATATGTAAGATCAAATCCAAAATAAAATCTTAGAAGGGGAAATGGCTCTCAATGGCTGGAAGGGCTACTATGGTTCAAACAGTCATGAAAAAACATCTATTTATCAATTAGCATGTATAGATCTTCCGACCAATAAAAGGGATGAAGTTAATAAATTTCTAAGGACCTTCTTTTGGCAAGGAACAAAGGACAAAAAGAAGATCTCCCTGCTAGCATGGGATAAGGTTTGTAGTCCAAAGGAGGAAGGTGGAGCAGGGATAAAAGATATCAAGCTCCAAGGAAAAGCTTTAGGAGCCAAACTAGTATGACTTATGTATAGAAATCCACACCTAAAGTAAGTCAAAATTTAACTCATAAGTATTTAAGCAACTTAGATCTTTTAAATATTTTTAGGGAAAAGTACCCCCCAAGGGGTTCTAGCATTTGGAGGTTCATGCTATACTATAGGTTCATTATCTAGTAAAAGTTGACTTGGAACCTAGGGAGGGGTGAGGAGGCTCTCTTTTGGCAGGACTCATGGGGAAATTTTTAAAGCTCTATAACAAGTAGGTAATTTAGAACAATCCAAAAGTATCTTAGAATACAAATGTGGTAAAAGAGTCAAATATTACATCTCCTTCGATGAGAAGGGGCTGAGATGGAAATGGAAGGACATAAAACACTTGAATCTTCCTCTCTCAGAAGAAGAAACTTTGAGCTTTATTTTAAAAGGAAGGAAAACTACCTTGAATTTAGGTTCAGATTCATTGATTTGGGATGGAAATAAGAATGTGGAATGTTTGGTTAAGGATACAAATTTATTCGATATAGGATTTTAAGCTCCAAGTAAAATCCCCCACCAACGTTGTTTTGGAACAAAGAGTTCCTCCCAAAAGATAGACCTTTTGCATGCTTGGTATGGCATAGGAAGATTCTAATGTCTAAGAGATTCAGGAAGATTTAATTTCAAGGCCCAAGTAGGTGTCCTCTCTTTGAAAAAGGAAGAAGAAACTATAGACCACATTCTCTTGGGCTAGTCTTTCTCTTTTCCAAGTATGGACATGGTTATGTTCACAACTTGGATGGATATCTTCCCTCCCAAGGTCTATCTCAAATCTTCTTAAGTTGTGGCCATTCCTTAAAAAAGAGAGCATTGATGGCTTATTATGGATATCTATCCCCTTGACTATTTTGTGGAAAATGTGGAAGGAAAGGAATAGGATGATTTTCCATGGGAAGAAACTAGCCTTAAAACAACTCTTGAACAAGATAGAAGTCTCAATCATTAAAATCACCAATAATAGGATATTAAACAAAAATAATAAGGATATGGTAATGTCCCATTAGGATGAGAAGATGAGAGGAAGATGGATAGGTTTCAAAATACCTCCCTACATTAGTTCATGGGGAGCTTCTATTTCAAACAAAAGAGAAAATTGTAAATGGAAGCCACCTAGGAAAGGATGGTTCAAACTCAACTTTGATGGGGCATCACGAGGAAATCTAGGCAATGTAGGCACTGGATGTTGTATCCATAACTCAAATGGCAGGGAACTTGCTAGGTTGGAAAAATATATAGGTAAGCAAACTAATAACTGGTAAAAACTAATGGCCTTAGTGGAAAGCCTTCTTTTGTGTAGAAGCTTGGGGTTTAAGATATCAAAGATTGAAGGGGACTCAACAATTATTATCATTTCCCTTAGGAAGGGATCCCTCCTTAACTGGAGACTTGACTCGATATTATCAAGAGCACTAGCTTTGTGCCATTATTTTGATAAGTTAACTTGTAACCACATCTATAGAGAAGGTAACCAAAGAGAAGATGAATTAGCTAATCAAGAGATTAAGGAAGGCTTACAATATGTTGGCAGCCTTTCTAATCTATGATAGCTTAATCACTAAAACTTATCTAATATGTATTACCCATTTATAGAAATTTGTATTTTTAGGCAACTTTTAGTTCCTGTATTCATGTATTGATATCCCCTAAGAAGTAGGATTTAATAATTTGATAGATTTATGTGCATCCTTTAAGATCATGATTTTTTCAGTTTGGCTGGTGATAGTTATATCTCCTAAGTTCACATGGGCTAGTGCTTGTAAAATTTCAGCCAAAACCCACATCTGAGTCAAAAGTTATGACCCTTGGAAGTAAATCTCGACCAAAACCCACATCTGAGTCAACAACCTTGATCCTTAGATGCTCCTGAATCATTCTCCCTTGGTTGAAAAGAATGCATCTCCTGCAAGTTCCATTTCTCAAACTGCTTCCATTTAGGCTCATCTAGCTTCTTCAAATCCCATTCTATAATCCAGGTGTTATCTGTCAATGCCAACCCTTCCCACTACACAAGATATCTATTGTAGTCACCCTAGAGAGTCTGAACAGTCTTCTTGTCTAGAATCTATGCAACCTTTTCCCTTTTCTTGATGGGGATAGTGTGTGTCTAGTCTACCTCATCCTCATTTTAAACAGAGGCATCATCACCATGGAAAGTATATAAATCAGAAATATTAAACACAAGAGATATATCAAGACCACTGGGGAGATCTACCTCATAAGCATTATCATTAATCTTCTTCAGAATCTTGCAGGGACCAATTTTCTTATATTTCAATTTATGATAAGTCCTAATAGAAAACCTCTCCTTTCTTAGATAAACCATTACTAGATCACTTGCACTAAAAACCTGATACATTCTAGTAGCATCTGTGGAAGCTTTGAACCACTCATTTTTGTCCTATAACTTATGTCTCACATCTTCCTACAATTGGTAGAGATTCTCTGCAAAGTCTTCTCCATCATCATTGAATTTTCCACCCAAGGGAAGTTGCACCAAATCAAGAACACCCTGAGGATTACAACCATAAACAACTTATAATGGTGACTTACTGATTGACATGTTCACTAAGCTATTATAAGAAAATTACCCAAACTATGATTGACAACTCCTGTTTGTCCATTAGTTTGTGGATGATAAGCACTACTGAACTATAACTTTGTTCCCATCTTCTTCCATAAGGTCCTCTACAAATGACTCAAGAACTTAGTATCTTGATTAGAGGTGATCTTTTTTGGAACTCCATGCAATCTGACTATTTTAGAAAAGAATAACTCAGCCACCCAAGTGGCATCACTAGTTTTCTTACAAGCAATGAAATGAGCCATTTTTAAGAATCTATCCATAACTATAAAGATAGATTCATTACCTCATTGTGTATGTGGCAGTCCCAATACAAAATCCATACTGAAGTCTGTCCATGGTCCTACTAGTACTAGTAATGGCATGTATAGTCCAGTGTTCTGGGAGTGCCCTTTGGCTACTTCACAAATTTGACACCTTTCCACAAACCTGGTGATATCTCACTTCATCTTTGGCCACCCTCATAAGTAAATCTTGACCAAAAACCATATCTAAGTCAACAACCTTGATCCTCAAATGATCCTACATCAGGTTCATGTCAAAATCAAAATAAGGATCACCCTAATGGCTGGTTCGAAGTTATATCAAGAAATAAAAATTGTAAACCCTCTTAGCAACAAAGAGGGTAAAGCTTTCTTCTTCCAACCAAAAACACCTTTAGTTCTCCTTGATCCAAGGGAAATGGAGCTCCTATCCAATCTTAGTTTCTAAATCTACAAAGGGATCATATAGAGGATGCCTTTTTCCCTAATGAAAATCTTATTCGTATGGATTCTGGTTGGATTGAGGAAACATCGACTATGTGTAAGAAACTTGGAATCTTTGCGAGATGGAATGGTTTTGGAACCTCTACAATAGAGATTATGAAATGGTTTGAATCCTAGTATGAGGGAAAGGTAAGTACCATTTCCTTATCGAATTGATTTTTCTTCTTAAAGTGTAAATCAATCGAGATTAAAAATAGTTTCCTTTTATTAGAAAACCCTAGTTTTAAAGGTTGTAATTTCTCCTTTTTAGATGGGGAATCAAAATTTAACCCTAGTTTATTGAAGAATTTTCTAGTAGAGAGGGCCATCCTTCTTCTGAACATCCTAGTGGAGCTTATTATCATAGAATTTTTTAAGAATCTAGATAACTATATTGGTAAATATGTAGGCATGCTATAAGCTATCATCCTCGATCGAATAACATTATAATAGTCAGGATGGACATTAATATTAATATCTTAAACCCAATCCTAATAAGGGTCAGGATTCAATTTATGAAATCAGACCGAAAATCCTTAGATTAGAAATCAGAGCTAAGACTGAGGACTAAAAAATATCAGATAAGGTTGTTTTGCCTCCCCAAAAAGAAGACAACATTAAGGTAGATTTTGTGTTGGATTTTAGGCCTGAAGAGGTTGAGGAAGGAGAGATAGTGGAAGAAATGAAGGTCAAAGAATCAACCCCTCCAACAAGGCCAAATATTACCCCCAGCTCTCATTCTCAAGGAATCCTAATCAAACTAAATAAAGAAGGCTGAGGCTTCTGCATTAAAGTTAATCAAAATCCTGAAGAAATGAGAATTGAAAACGATCTCCTAGACAATATCAATGATGAGGTAGATGGGGAAGTGCACAACCCTCTTGACCTTTCAAAGAAAGAAATAACATCTCCAAGAAGAGTAGAAGAAGAAGTGAAATTACTCATAGAACACTTATGTCACTTTGTAGTTGATAATTTAATGGAATAATTCATGGAGGAGATCTATCAAAAGGAGGAACTTATGAAAAAGGAGTTGTTGATCAAGTATTATATGGGCTGAGAGAGGCCCCTCATAGGTGATGATGTAGAACATCTACATACAAAAATTAAGGATCTAGAGAAAAAGGATTTGGAGATGTTAGGAATTGCAGCAACTCAGCTTAGCAAAGACACTCCAGATTGTGTCAAAACAAACAAGAAAAGAGGAAGAAAGTCTAGAAAATAATTAAGACTGAAGGATAGGGTGGTCGTGGGTCAGGCCAAGCGAACTAATATCTTTCATGTAGGGAATGGGAAGTTCCTTCCTAATTCAATATTATACTCGCTAACCATCTATGAGAGGATCATAGTATTCATGTAGTTTTGTTTTAATTTCTTAGAGCTAGATTATGTTTATTACTTGATAATTTAATATAAGTAAATTATCTTCCTATGTGTGTGTGTGTGTGTGTGTGTGTATATATATATATATATATATATATATATATATATATATATATATATATATATATATATATATATATATATATATATATATATATATATATATATATATATATATATATATATATCATGATATCATATCTAGTGATATAATTTTATTCCTCATTCAAAGCTAATATCGATCTTGGCTAAGAAACAAGTGTTTGCAAGTTATGACTACAACACCTACAAATCATGAATAAATCAATTAAGATGGACATCAATCAAAGAAGGAAAACACATGTTTTCTGTAATAGTTTGAAGAATACCTCAAGAAATTAATTTCCATCTTTGTAAAATGGGGGATAAATTTTATAATTTTGTTTGGAATTTAGTCCCAGCCAAGCCTAGAGGTTTTCTTTTCTTTGTATGTTGAATTTAGGTGTACAAGTCATAAAAATTCTATAAGTGGTTATCTTATTATGTTATATTATTAGTAAAGTAATATGGTTTCAAAAAATAGTATTGATATTATTATTCTTATTATATATACTTTAAAATAATATTATACTTTCTAAAAATACAAAATTAATTTTCAATATCTTATTTATAAAAATACTTAAAAAATTAACAGCTTATTCACATTATTAATTTATATAATTGATTTCTAAACTAAAGTACTACCACTTAAATACTTCTTCTCTTTAATTTAATCTAAATCATAAATTTATATTCCATATACTATTTTTAACCCAATGGACATTAAATTTTATTCCATTCTTCCATATATTGCATATTTAAGGAATCCTTGGACTAGTAGTCTACTTATTCTTTTGGGCAGTACTGATTTTTGAATTTATTCGTGGTTATATTATGGGAGAAATTTGGGATTTGCATAGCATGGTGGCTATGATAGTTGGCAGGGATTCAAAAGCTTTGCAATGCAGCCATCCAAGTGTCAGCATATTCCAAAGATTTGTCGGCATTGAAAGAATTTTACATGTTTATATTTTATTTATTTTATGCGTGTATTTACACTGCATCTTATCCTTCTACATTGTCAATGTATCTACACTTTAGATTCTACCTCTCTAAAATTTATTGTTTTCCTCAAAAATCAAATAGAATCAAATAATCTATTTTCCTTATGCATTTACAATCACCTTATTTCCTACATCTTAGCAATCCATGTGCATTATATCTCGGTATAATTTAATATTTTCCTCCAAAATCAAATAGAATCAAATAATTTATTTTCCCTATGCATTGATAGATCACCTCATCCCTACATCTTAGCAATCCATGTGCATTGTACATAATAACCTCTCTCAACATTTCTCAATCGTTGATTTTGCCTATTAATCCCTACCATTGATTAAATGTATACAAAGTGTATAAATAATATCTTTACTCCGCTTATTTTACATCTAGCACTATTATAAGTGAGGATCAACACAAATACCAAATTATTGATACAAGTCTGAAGCAATAATGGAGTTTGAAGCAATTGGAGTCTGGTGAGGTCTTTGCAATGATACTATTGTTTATAGTTTGAGTTTTTGTATAGATAAAAAAATTATTTTTTTATCATTTGATTTTGTGCATAGATCTTAGATTTATTCTCTATTTGTGTGAATTATGAGTTTTAACTTGGTATATTGATCTTAGATTTGTTTCGTGTATGTGTAGATTATGAATTTAAATTTTACACTATAATATTTATATTCTTATGATTAGATTTTCACAATATTCAGAGTACTTACAAATGTGCCGAATAGATTAGTACATGTTTTTCCCTAACCTAAATTTTATTTAGGTTTATGACATAAACATAATGAATGAAATACACCAATTGGTGGTACAAGGTTATTTGTCTTGCTTGAATATTGAGAAGTGGAACTCGGGTCTCTAAAAGGGTGTCAATGAATAAGCAGATTTATAAACTATTTTTTTGAAAAATGTATATTGTTTATTTTAGCATAAGTCAAGGTAATCTCAGATTTCTAAGATGGTTTGAAAAATAAAGAGTGTTTGGTCTCATTTCCCTCTACTAAATGGAAAAATTGAATAGACAAAGAAAATCTTGAATTGAAGTCTCCCCATTTTATAATGAGATCACATAATTGTGTCAACATCTATACTTTCATTTTTATTTTGAGAATCTTCATATTTTTCAATTACTTGGGCATGTTAATATTCTTGATATTGATTATCATTATTTTTAGTAATCTGTATAGGGACCATTGGTCCTAATTTGTTTCTCTTCTGCAGAATTCTTTTGTGTTATGCCATCTCAAAAAGAGGGAACTTATGTAAAAAGTGGTAGAATGCAAAGTGCAGAAAGTGAGAAGTGAAAATGGAAATGCCTCTTTCCACGAAGATAAGTCTGAAGAAAGGTCACAATTTGATTCAGTCCAATACTTAACAACATTGATTTTCTTCAATTTCCAAGTGATATAGCCTGTATTGGGTCTGAAGCTACACATGGGTATTTGAGTTGGCCAGAGCTCCTAACCACAATTTTGCATCTGTATCAAAATCCTAATAGGGATTCTTCTCTAGTTGAGGATCTCGAAGCTATCTTGAACGGTGACTCTATAGAGCTTAATCACATTGAGAATTCTGATTTTCTCTTTTGTCTAGGAGTGTATTCAATAATTGTGGTCCTTAAACCCAATTATTGAATGCACTCCTAGACAAAAGAGAAGAATGAGAATTCTCAATGTCATTGAGTTCTATATAGTCTCTAGTCAAGTTAGCTTCAAGATCCTTAGCGAGAGAAGAATCCCTATTAAGATTCTGACATTGACATAAAATTTAGGCTAGAAACTCTACCTTGGTCAAATATCCACTTGTAGCTTCAAACCCAGTAGAGGCTATATCAGCTTGAAAAGGGTCGCAACCAAGATATAGATACTCATATTTGGGTTGTGGTCAAGATAGTGCTCGTGTATGACCATGCCACTTTAGCCATACATGACATCCATAGCTGATGCCTCCTACTTTCTTCAATTATGGAGACATGGTGTAGGTGAATAATTTTTCTATTGGTTCAGATCCAATGGCTACTTTCTCTGGTGAATACAAGTGGCTTTTAATGCCCTAATAAATTTCTCATTACTCCATATTTTGAGCGATGTGGAGAAATTATTTGTTTTAAAAAAGTGATATTCAATTACTCATTGAATATTTCTGTATTTACTTCTCATGTATATTTCCTTGCGAGAGAATTTTCTGTTGTTCATAGGGTTTTGTGCGAAAATGTATACTTTGAGTTGCACTATACATTTGTCTTACCACTTTGGTCCCCATAATAGATTTCATTATTGACCCAAGAACGTAGTGAGGACAAATGTATGTCTCCCACAAATAATAGGGATTCCATTCTATGTTTGATGGAATGACATAATGATGCAGATAAAGTTCACATAGAAGGTTCTTAATGAAGTATGGTGATATCTCATATGTGGCCATAAAGGCTTGAGGTGTATCTATGTTAGGACTTAAGTCTTTGATAGTTCTCATAAATTGAAATAGTAAAAATTGTCCCCTTAGGCACAAAGCATACACCCTAGGTGGTGGTCAACATTCTATAATCTTAGGAACCAATTTAACAACTAAATCCATCTTATCTTGTAAGAGCATAGTTTCTTGTTTCTTCTTCCCTATTTCCTTTTTTAACCTGTCCCTTTCTATTTCCCATATTGCCCTTTCATATTGAATTTGTTGAAAATAATCCGTGGACAAAGAATGTATTGTTACCTGGTCTCAATTTTCCTATGGAACATGGTGTTCTAGTTTTGCCTTATGATCTTTTTGTTGAATTGGTGCGGATGCCACCAAAACATCATCTGTTTGCATATTCCCTGGATGGGAGGAAGATACATCGAAAACATTCATTTTTACTGTTTCTTTTGGTCTTGAGGCTCCAGTTTCCTTCATCACATCATCACCTTCCATGGTTAGATTCTTCTCTTGTGGGTCCATATCCATAGGTTCCTCAAGAGGAACTTCATAAGTTAAGCCAACCATCTCAGGGGGGTTCTTTGCCTTTTTCCTTGAATTTAAACGGACACTATGCCATACTGGGGTTTCTTCTAATTTTGCAGAGCATTTCTGTGGATTGGTTCTTGTCGAGGTAGACATGGCCGCAGGATGAATAGGGGCATCACTTTCTTCATAACCAGACATTTTCCCTTTCCCTTTCTTATCTTTCATGGCTTCTTGGGAACTATGAGTTTCTTCAGGACCCCTAATGCCTTCACCCCCCAAATTAGGGTTTTGAGCTTCTACTGTTACATCGTCTTGATGTAGAGGAGGGTTTTCCTAAGTTCTTCCTAGAATGGCTTCAATAGGAGGATTTCTCATGCTTCATGACACTCAAGATGTGGCCCTATAGGCACAGGTCTATCTCTATTTAATTGAACATGAGTGGTGGCAAGAAATTCATCCCATGTCATAGGAGAATTATCATGCATTGCTTTTTCTACTAGTAATTTTACTAACCCATGATGGGTAATAGGATTTTTCCTACCCTTCTATTAATATGATTTAGAACAATAGAGAGAGGGGCTGAATCAGTTGTTCTCAAGTCCTGATGTATAAAACAATCTCATAAACTTATCCTTAAATTAGATCCAAAAGCAAAACAAACTTGGTCATCACTGATTCAATAATAGAAACATCTAACAATGTAGTCCACTACCCAGTTGTAACTTAACTTGTAAAACATAGTAATGTTCAAATCTAAACACACACAAAAGGATAAACACCAGGATTTATAGTGGAAACCCAATTTGGGAAAAACCCTTTTGTAACATGCTACTATTATTTTCACTCTTCTGAAGTGAGCTTAGTAAAAAGCCAACCCTGTCAAAGGTTACAATACACACTATCAAATGTGACCCAGTTAAAGGATTTCAATCACCTTGTTAAAAGTGAGCCTAGTCATAGGACTTACATAAAATCCATTAGAATGCAACCTTGTTCAAAGGATTTAACATATGACTGTTAGGTCAACCTCTATTAAAAGGATTTTGACTGTTACAATGGTTAGAAAGTAGCAGCAGTATAATCTAAAAAATATGCAACTCACTTTGCAAATATTAGATTTGATTCTGTACACTAATGCTAGTTTACTGACTTTGAAACTTTTCCATTTCCATCTCTAATTTTCTCGGAACTTTTCTTCAAGCAATCACCACACTTCTCCTTCAACCTTTTCTGCTTATTCAGTCAATAAAAATATTCTCTTCTAGCATTCTCTATTCACCATGTGCATACATATCACAATGTTCAGGCTCGCTTATATTTTCCTCAATTAGGTTAACTCATCTTTTTCCACTCAATCTCATTTGTAGATCTTAGGGTAAGGTTAGATTCATTGAATCTACCTGCTTTATGTTCTTTGGCTCCTTTTCTAGAATCATCTCAAATCTCTTAAAGATTTACAATAAAATGTTTTACAATGCATTTAATGCTTCCAAACAATCAATAAATAAAGTCAACACATTTTACATAATCCAAGAATTCAACTATGTCGGCTCCAAAATTAAATTCTCTTCAAATATAAAATTGCTGATGCTCGGTCAATATTGTGATTGTTCACTCGGTCTTCATGTAGAACACTTAGTCAATACTAAAACTATCTCCTCAGCTTGCACTATCTCCCTCGGCAATTTATTGATGCTCGGTCGACACTATAATTTTTCTCGGCATATACTAACTCAGTCGACACTAACATCACTTGGCTTAAACATGATTTTTCCATTCTTTTCTCGATGAAGCCTACCAATTTAGTCTTGAGTCTTACTAAGATAAATAATACATTATCTCATCATAGTGCAACATAGTCAAGTACACTTTGTAGTATCAAGATAACTCAACCTTTCCCTAGGTGCTATTGTTACCAACCTTCCTTAGCCCCTTAGCAACACTCAAATAGATATAGTACTTTCCTAAGTAGCAATAGTCTTACCAATTAAGGTTTGACATCAATGACAATACAATAATTGTTTCAATTTAGTTTCCAACAATATCCCTCTTTGACATTGATGGCAACACCATATGATATCACCTGAATAACACATGGATTACCAACCAATCCAAAAACTTATCTGTCCATCAGAAAATTATAATATCCTTAGCTTCATTTTGATTTAGAATCCTGTAAGCCTCACTTCTGTGACCATCAGAAGTATTCAGATCTCTCTCTATCCTGATTCTTCATTTTAGTTCATCATCCTCTTTCCTTTTCCTTTTAGTTCCATCAGCTCATCAACTCTTAATCATATCTCATGTGTTATCATATCAGTACATTCTCCCTCTTTGACAAAAATGCCAAAGCAACAACTAAAACATACATCCATCAGATGTAGATAATATCTGTGCAGCTCAGTGTTTCTCCCTCTGTCATCTTGCTTATGACTGATTCCTTTTCTTTGCTTCTCTTAAAAACTCTAGGCCAGCCCTAAAGTGTGACAACATTCTACATCAATTTGTCAAATGTTCTGTTGTAGCACATTTGATGCAATGCTCCTAGCCTGTCTAGGCAGCCTCAGTTAGGGGAAGAGCCCCTAATTGACTTCTCAAATACTCATGAGCTTCTCTGGGTAAATCTTTAGTGAATATGTTTGCTAATTGTTCTTTTGTATTCACATATTCCATTTAGACTTCTTTGTCTTGTACTAATTCTCTCAAGTAGTGATACTTGATTGCAATGTGTTTGGTCTTAGTGTGCATCACTAGATTCTTAGAAATATTGATAGCACTTGTGTTGTCATAGAAAATAACAACACAACAATTGTTTCAATTTAGTATCCAACACCTTCCTCACATCTTCAGAGCTCAAATTCTATAGGGAGTATAGGAAATTTTGAATATTAATTAACAATACATGTTGTAAATGGCTCAAAAGTTTAAAATGCACAACATGCAAAAAAGAAAACCTTCCTTCACATGTAATGTATCTGATAATATGAAAAATGAACTGAGGGTAATCACCTAGAAGAGAGAGTCTTTTAGTACCTTTCTTGCTAATTTCTAGTGTAGTGTCTATGGGTAGGGAGAATTCATCTATGGTTGTGCGGGTGTCATGACCATGCAGAAAAGGTTCTCATATAGCAGGAAGTCTAGAGACTCCTACTATTTGCACTTATGAAGCTTCAACTCACAAAATTTTCACATATTCCACTCCATTAATGAATGTACACAAGAATTCCACTACAATGGCTTCCTCATGACCATTTAATATGATAAAATAACTGAGCCAACCCACATGATTGAATTCTCGAACACTAGCTTGATCTTGTAGCAATGACGTGTAACTAGCTAGTGCTGACCAAATAGGTTGCCCACCCATACTTGTTCAGTAAAAATGTCTAGAACCCTTGTTCCTGAATTCAATCCCTTTTCACAATTTCTCATAATTTATAAACTTCCCACTCTACACTAATTCATGGTTTCTTGCTACTTATTCGGTAAGGATGGAAGTGAAAATATTAGAGAATATGTGAAAATCAAAGCTGGCTTTAGTTTTTAGGGGTTTTTAAAAGGCCAAAATCTAAGGCTAGTGGATTAATGATCAGACTTGAAGCTTGTGTGCTAATAATGACAATTAAATCAAAATCTTGGGCAAATTTTTAATCTCATACCATCGTACTGCCCCCTACAAAAAGAGAAATCTCAAACTACTGCAAGAGGTTTAGCTACGGAAGGAGAAAACTCAAACTACCACAAGAACTCGACCTTTGTTTATGGTTTGTGGTACAGACAAAGTTTGTGCCCATTTACCAATAACTTGAAGCATACCGGGTTGATGGTTGATAACTAAACTACACCATTAGTAGAGACATTTTTATTTTCATAGGGACCTAACCATTGGGTAGTAAGCTTACCTTGGGTTTCTTGATAGCGAGAGTCACACAAGAGGGCCTAGTCACCAAGAGAAAATATTTTGTTGAGGATGTGTGATTCATGCCACCTTTTGCATTGTATTTGGATCATCTCTATGTGTTGTAAGGTTGCCTTTCTCATTTCATCCAGTTGGTTGAGCTGCAGGACCCTATCACGTTGTGCTGCTGGAAGGTCAATATTTAACTGTAATGATGTTCTGAATGTTTTATGCTCAAATTCGATTGGAATTACAACATGTTTTCCATAAACTAGCTCAAAGGGGGTGAAACCAGTTGTGGTTTTCTAGGTTTTCCTATATGCCCAAAGTACTTCTTGTAACCTTGTGCTCCGGTCTCTTTTATGTAGCTGCATAGTTTTAGTTAAGATGGCATCTATTTCACTATTTGTGACCTCAAATTTCCCATTCTCATGTGGATGATATGGACTTGATATCCTATGGAAAATGCTATATTCATTCATAAGTGCAGTAATCAACGTTGATGTGAATTGAGCACCCTAATCAGTAACCAGTTCTCTTGGGACACCATACCTTGTGAAGATTTCTTCATACAAAAATTCAGCAACCTTGTTATCTCTAGCATGTTTCATAGTATGTACCTCCACCCATTTAGTTACATAGTTAGTACATACAAGAATGTAGGAGTTTTCATTTGAGGATGGACTAATGGGTCCTACAAAATATAATCCCCATTTATCAAATGGAGTTGATACCACCTATGGAAATAGAGGCATTTCATCAGATTTTGTTGGTTGTCTCATCCTTTGGCATCGGCCGCATTTCCTTGTATAGTTGACAACATCTCTATGGAGGGTTGGCCAATAATATCCCATGTTTAGTATCTTCATGGCTATTCTCTTGGCTACAAAATGCCCTCCATAAGGCTCATTATGGCATCCATGGAGGATGTCATAGGTTTCATCCTCCCTTACACACCTTCTCAATATTTGGTTAGGCCCATTATAGAATAGACAATCAGCAATCCAAGAAAAATTGAAAGTTTTTTCTATGAGGAGTCTCTTTTGTTTCGGTGAAAAATAGGGAGGTACCTATTGAGAGACCAAGTAATTGGAAATATTTGCATACCAAGGAGTTTTGGATGAAATAGAGAATAGGTGATCATTAGGGAAGCTTTCATCAATTAGCTATGGTTCATTCTTGTTCTGCAATCGTAAGAGGAAATATGCAACCATGTTGGATTTTCCTGGCTTGTCCACTATGGTGATATCAAATTCTTGTAATAATAGAGGCCATCTAGATAGTTGTAATGTGGTTGTAGGCTTATTAGAAAGGTACTTAATAGCTACATGGCTAGTATGCACAAAGATCTGATACCATGTAATGTAATGCAAAATTTATTGAGGGCATAAATGATTGCCAACAACTACTTTTTGATGACTATATAATTTAGTTCAGCTCCTTGGAGATTCTTGCTGATGAAGTATATTGCATGCTCTACTGTGTCATCTTTTTGGCCAAGCATGACTCCTATGGCATGATCTGAAGCATCAATATGTATGTGGAATGGAAGTTCCCAATTTGGTCCTCATAAGACTAGGGTTGTTGTAAGGATTGATTTGAGCTGCAAGAAGGCCTCTTCACAGGTTGGGGTCCAAATAATTTTTGAATCTTTAGTAAGGTGAGAGTGAAGGGGAATGGCCATTTTATTGAAATATTTTATGAACCTTCTGTAATAGCCCGCATGTCCAAGAAAACTTTGGACATCTTTTTATTTGGTTGTTGTAGGAAGGTTTTGATTGACTTCACTTTTGGTCGGATCCACTTGGATTCCTGGTGCAGATATATAGTGGCCAAGTACTATCCCTTCTTGCATCATCATGAAGCATTTTTTGTTGTTAAGATATAGATTATTTTCTTCACACCTCTTTAGGACCTTGTCTAAGTTGTTTAAAGCTTCCTCATAAGTTTCATCATATGTTGTGAAATCATCCATATAGATCTCCATACAGTCATGAGAGATGTCAACAAAGATGCTGATAACTACTCTTTGAAAGGTTGCTGGAGAATTACAAAGACCAAATGGAAGAACTAAATAAGTAAAAGTCCCCCAAGGGAAAGTAAATGTTGTCTTTTCCTAATCTTCTGGAAAGATGTGGATTTGATTGTACCCACTATACCCATCTAGGAATGAAAAATACTTTTTACCTACTAAGGAGTCCAATACTTGGTCAATGAATGGAAGAGGGAAGTGGTCCTTTTTAGTTGCATTATTGAGTTCCCTATAGTCCACACACACATGCCATTCACCTCCTTTTTTTGATACAATTACAAATGGAGAAACTCACTGACTATCGGATATGGGGTAAATGAATCTAGCATTGAGCAATTTTTGCAATTCTATTTTAACAATTTCTTGTAATGTTGGGTTCACTCATCTTTGAAATTGCTTTACTGGAGGTTTTTCTTCTTTTAGATATATTCTATGAGTGCATAATTTTGGGTCCAAGCCTTTCATGTCAGAATATTCCAAATAAAATGCTTTAGTATGTGCCTTCAACATTTTAGTCAGAGATATTTCTTGCAAAGTGGTTAGTTTGCTATTAATGTTTAGGTAGTGGCCATGAGACACTTCTATTTTCTTAGTCAACTCTATCATGGATGTTTCTGTAAATGAGGGTACTTGTATCTCATGTGGAAGCAATTGATGGTAGAGTTCTTTGGCTGCAGGAGAGGACCATTGTTAATCTGAGTTTAAAACTTGCAGAGAGCACTTGTTGGAAGAACAACCTAGAGAATCTGGGTTTGATCCATACTGGTTGTGTAGGATATTGGTGATCACCTTGTCTGCATCCTGAAGCTGCAGAAAGGGGTCTCTTTTTATCATCATTAATTTTGACATTGAATTGATAACCTCGGCTTCTTCTCCTATGTCAGGCCATACTGGTGAGGCTAAGTCCATTTGGGGTTGAGTAGGAGGGTATAGGATGAGAGTCTTTGTATGTTGGTCATCAGAGATGGTCATATCCCTGATGAACTAAAACTGATTTAGAACCTTATTGAATAATCTATGATTAGAGATCACCGAGTTGATTGATTAGATATGTAAGATGATTAAATCAGTATTATGTTGTCATTGATGTCAACTAGTTTGACAACACTTATATTGTATGTTACTATACTAAAACATCTAGGGAAAAGGAGTGAAAAAGATGAAGAACAAAAATATCTACATGAGGAAGATGGATATGACAGATGAGGATAAGGAATACATTGAGTAAATTTTTGATGAGTCTATGACCTTATGATATTGACTTGATTATGTTTCATTCATCTATGATGAAGAAAAGAGTTGAAAGACACAAAGAAGTGTTGTCAGTTAATGAAGCATTTCAGTATACGCTGACAGAGTGTAGTGTAGACCAAGCACAGTGTAAACTGAGCTTGTGCTCATTGACACATTTTTTTGTTAACCGAGCATAACAGAATGAACTAAATGACTAACTTAGCCAATAGGATTGATGAGCTAGAAAGTGCATGTAATCAAGGTTGAAGATAAAGTTTGTTATGATGATCGACGACTAACAAAATTCAAGGAAGATCTAATGGAGTAGATTGAAACATGTTATTGACACATCAGCCAAAGAAGGTTAAAGCGACAAAATCAGCGAATGAGATTAAGTGGCAAATTTTGATGGACAAGAAGAAAATGGTTTACATGTCTATATAATAGACTGATGATTTCATGATGGAAGTTGCTGGAAGAAAAGGAAACTATAGAACTATCATGTGAACAAGTTTTCATGCATTCTGATCATACAAGCTAAGGAGAACCTAACTACAGAGCATTACCGAGTGATAGAGAGTAATTACCGACAGACAATAAGTTGGTATATTATTGAATCAGAAGTGTTACATTGATCAGAAAGATTTGTATGAGCTGAATATTGATCTTGTAATTGAATTTGTAATAGATTAGATCACCTACTATTACATATTTAACCATTGTACATAGTCAAATATCTTAACCAAGTGGACTAAGAAAGTCTTATTGTGTATCATTCATAGAATGAACATTGTTATCATGTCAACCCCATAACGAATGTTGGTTGGACGATAATGGTTGGTCTTAAATCCTCTAACAAGGTCACACCTAATAGTGTTTTTGTAACCTTTAATAGGGTTTGGTCTTCACCGACCTCACTTCAGAAGAGTGAATATTTTTGGGTTGCCGGTCTAAGGTGGTTTTTCCCTTCACAAGGTTTCCACGTTAAATCTTTTGTGTTATGTGTTGATTATGATGATTGTTTTTTATCATACTTTACATATTACATGTTAGATTTTATCAGTAATCATATATGATTTTAACTAATAATCGGTAAAAGCACAGACAGTAATAGTATTTTAAGTTACCGAGTAGCAGAAAGTTAAGTATTTGTTTTTGGATTATACATTTTTTATTGGGATAGTGGATAACTGATTCACCCCCCTCTCAGTTATTCCAACAATTGGTATCAGAGTTGTGGTTGCTTAGAATAGAGTTTTAAGGACTTCAGCACAAATATCTCAAAATGTATAAGAGGTAAGTGCCAAGATTGAAAAAAGAGAACTTTGTAGTATGGCAAAGCAGGATGAAGTTGCACATATGTAGAATTGGGAATTCTGCACTAGAATTGATGGAGAATAGCTACATTGAACCGACCCCTGGTCCCTTGACTCTTGATCAACTAAGAGAAAGACATGAACACAATATTACTATGATGGAGATTGTTGCTGCTTGTACCGATGCTGAATTTGAAGATATTAAAAGCTACACTACTACAAAATCCATGTGGGACAAACTATCTCTAATTTAGAGTTGTGATTTGAATGTTAAAAGAGCCCGATATGAAAGCCTAAGGGGCAGATTCAATGATATGAAGATGAAGGAAGGTGAAAATATTGTGCAATACTCAAAGAGACTAAAAGAGGTAGTACATGCTATTAGAGCATCAGATGGTGTTATAGATGATGAAACAGTGATAAGCAAGATTCTCAGAACCTTATTGCTAGTTTATGCAATCAGGATTTCTACAATTCATGAAACAAGGTCTGTATCCAGCCTTACTCTTGACACTTTGATTGGTAAGATCACAACCTTTGAATTGAATAGCTTTGAAAATAGTATTCTACCAACTGTTGAGTCTACTTTCATGTCTTCTCTAAAGATTGGCAAGTCTAGTAGCAGGAATAATAAGAATGATGATAGTGATAGCAATACCGATGATGAGCTTGATGAACTTGAAGCTCTTATGGCCAGAAGGTTACCTAAAGGAAAAGGAAGATATAGAGGTAAGCTACCTTTAGCATGCTTTAACTATAAAGAGGTTGCCACATTGCTGCTAGATGTCCACATAAGAAAGATGATGAAAGATCCAAAGACCAATCTAAAGGAAGCTATGGTAGAAGAGTCAACAAGAGCTATCGATACAAAAATAGAGACAACCAAGATAGTAATGACAAAGGAAAGAAGGTATATTACATAGCAGAAGATAATGAATCTGAATATGATTCTGATGATGATGTAGAAGTTGTATTTTTTGCTATGAAAGATGACTCCGAGGAAGAAGAAAAACATATAGGAACAACACTGATCTCTAAAGTTAAAAAAAATGATACATGGATCATAGACAGTGGTTGTACACATCACATGATTGGTGATGAAGAGAAATTTGATCAACTTGAAGAATACAATGGAGAATCAGTTAAGATGGGTAATGATACACCCTATATGGTAAGAGGTAAGGGATCCCTAATGATAAATGATAGAATAAAATGTGATAATGCTTATTGGGTAGATGGACTAAACTATAACTTGCTAAGTGTAACACAACTGAATAATTAAGGGCACTGAGTTTCTTTTGAGAGCAATAAAGTGAAAATCTTTGATGATAGAGGAAGACTAGTTGGAATTGGTGCACAATCAAGAGGTAATTTGTTTTATCTTGATAATAATGAGTCTTCTTGCTTGATGATGAAAAAAGAAGATGCTTGGTTGTGGCATAAAAGGTTATGCGATGTGAATTTTGATAACATGATTAAGATCAGTAAAAGAAAAAGAGTTAGAGGTCTTCCTAACTTGTCAAAACCTAATCATGTTGTGTCATGAATGTCAGTTAGGGAAAATGACTAAATCTAGTTTCAAAAGAAAGGATTATTCAACAAAGAAGATACTTGAGTTGGTTCATATCGACCTATGTGGTCCTATGAGAACTCAGAGTTATTATGGTGATAGATACTTTATTCTTTTTGTTGATGACTATACTAGATTGATGACGGTTATGTTTCTAAAAGAAAAATTTGAAGCATTTAAAATGTTCCAGTGGTATAAAGCTAAGGTAGAAAAAGAGACTGGTAAGGAGTTGAATTGCCTAAGATTTGATAGAAGAGGTGAATTTATCTCTAATGAATTTACTAATTTCTATAATGAGCATGGTATTAAAAGACAGGTCTTTGCACTGAGGACACCCCAACAAAATGGCATTGCTAAAAGAAGGAATAGGTCAATAGTTGATTATGCAAGGACACTGATGTTGCAAAAGAATGTTGCTCAGACATATTGGAGAGAAGTTGTCAGCACTACAGTCTATGTTCTTAATTGAGTACAACTAAAGAAGGACACCAACAAGACACCCTATGAGTTATGGTTTGGACACAAACCAACTGTAAGTTATTTCAAGATTTTTGGAAGTAAATGTTTTATTCTAAAAGATGAAAGAAATGAGAAATTTGAATCAAAAGGTGATGAAGGGATATTTCTAGGATATTCCAGTAAAAGCAAAGCATATAAGTGTCTAAATAAAGCTACTAATAAAATGATTGAAAGTACTAATGTCTGAGTTGATGAGTTTGATGACAAGAATGTAGAGGAAAGTAGAAAGGAACTAGAACACTATGGTAGATTCACTTACATTGAACAAGCAGAGTATCTACCGAAGCTGCATGTTGTGGTAACTGGTCAATAGGAAAACAATATTGAACAATAGGAAAGAGAAACCGCTGAGCAAAATGACCCTACCAAGAAAGAAAATAAACTTGACTAGGATGAAAAAGAAAGAAGAGACTGAGTACTACCAAGATTTGTTAGGAGACATCATCCTAAGACACAAATTATTGGAGATAGACAAGTTGGCATGCAAACAAGGAGCAAGACAAGACAAGGTACATGTCTAGTTTATGAATTTGAACCGAAGAATGTAAAAGTTGCATTGGAGAATGATGAATGGATTAATGCAATGAAAGAAGAAATATAATAGATAGAGAAGAAAAAAAATTAGAGTTTAGTACCCAGACCTAAGGACAAGAATGTTATCAGTACTAAGTGGATATTCAGAAACAATCTAAATGAAAATGGTGAGGTAACAAGAAATAAAGCTAGATTCATATGCAAGGGATATGTATAGGAGGAAGGAATTGATTATGGTGAAACATTTGTACCTATTTCTAGATTAGAAGGTGTTAGAATGCTACTTGCATATCCTACACCCAAGAAATTCAAAGTTTATCAAATGGATGTTAAGTCAGCATTTTTGAATGGAATACTTGAAGAAGAGGTCTACATAGAACAACCTAAAGGGTTCATTGATCCAGACAACAAAGACATGGTATGTAGATTACATAAAGATTTATATGGCTTGAAGAAAGCACCGAGAGCCTAGTATGAAAGGCTGCATACTTATTTGTTAAGTATTGGATTTGTTAGAACAAGTGAGAACAACAATTTTTATATGAAAGGAGATACTGATGATACTATTCTTATTGCTGAGATATTTGTGGATGATATTATTTTTGGAGGTCAAGATAACATATGTAAAGCCTTTGCTGATGAAATGAGACAAGAATTTGAAATGTCTATGTTTGGAGAGATTAAGTTCTTTCTAGGACTACAAGTGATTCAAAAGAGTGATGGGATATTCATCACACAATCGAAATACATAAAGGAAGTATTGAAGACATTTGGCATGGAAGATGCTAAACTTGTGGGAACATCGATGGCTACTAGATGTAAATTGACTAAGGAAGATGAAACTACAGAGGTAAACTAGACACTGTATCGATCTATGATTGGTAAGTTAATGTATGTAGTTCACAGTAGACCAGATATAGCACATGCTATTGGAATTGTTGCTAGATTTTCTACTAACCCTAGAGATTCACACATTATTGCTACTAAAATAATCTTAAGATACCTGAAAAAGACTAAAGATTATGGATTATGGTATTCTAAGGAAGGCAAGTTTGAACTAAAGGTCTATACCGATGCTGATTGGGCTTGAAATGTGGATGATAGAAAAAGCACCAGTGGAGGACCATTTTTCTTTGGTGAAAGACTTGTTACATGGACAAGTAAGAAACAAGCTCATATTTCTCAGTCTACAGCTAAAGGAGAGTATGTTGCTACTGCTACAATTTGTTCAAACATTGCATATATTAAGAAAGTTTTGGAAGGTATGAATGAGGTAATCATTGAGCCGATGATTATATATTGTGACAACACTAGCACTATTAATATTTCAAAGAATCTAGTGATGCACACTAGGACAAAGCATATATCTATTAAGTATCACTACTTAAGAGAACAAGTACAAGAGAAGCATGTGAAGCTAGAATTTGTTACATCTAAAGAACAACTTGCAGACATATTTACAAAGCCTCTATTGAAGGATACATTTGAATATTTGAGGACAAGACTTGGGGTCTGTCCCCTATCTGCCGGTCACTAATGTGATCTGGATGTTGCATCAACCTAATCTTATCAGAAGATCATTCATGTTGATGTAGCATAGTTCATACTTTGGATCTTGTCTAAAGTTGTGAAAAGTTTGGAGAACTAGAACAGATTGGGATATCAGTATACAGAGATACAAAGAATGTATCTGACAATAGAGAGTTACTTGGCTACTATGGAGTAGTTTGTTTATTTGTTTCTTTGGCATTATTGTCAAAGGGAGAGATAAACAATATGAAACAATATGCACCGATGAGAACTATCTGAGGGAGAGATAATCTGAAAGAAAGGGAGAGCATTTAAGATCAGTTACTAAGAAAAGAAGTAGGAATAGGAGAGCTGAAAAGAGCATATCTGCAAAATGACAAAGCTATATTTTGTAATTATGTAAAGTAACATAGTAATTAAACATATTAAGCTAGGGAGAGCTTGTACAACATTTGTGAATAGAGTTGTAGAATATATGTTTGGTATGTTTATGGTATATTTCATATTACTTGAGTTGCCATCAATGCCAAAGGCAGAGATTGATGAACTACAACTGATTTAGAACCTAATTGAAGAATCAATGATTAGAGATCACCGAGTTGATTGATTAGATATGTAAGATGATTAAATCAGTATTATGTTGTCATTGATGTCAACTAGTTTGATAGCACTTATCTTGTAAGTTACTATACCGAAACATCTAGAGAAAAGGAGTGAAAGAGATGAAGAACATAAATATCTACATGAGGAAGATGGCTATGATAGATGAGGATAAGGAATACATTAAGTAACTTGTTGATGAGTCTATGACCTTATGGTATTGACTTGATTATGTTGCATTCATCTATGATGAAGAAAAGAGTTGAAAGACACAAAGTAGTATTGTCTGTTAATGAAGCATTTCAGTATACACCGACAGAGTGTACTGTATACCGAGCACAGTGTAAACTGAGCTTGTGTTCACTGATGCATTTCTTTGTTAACCGAGCATAACAGAATGAACTAAATGACTAGCTTAGCTAATAGGATTGATGAGCTAGAAAGTGCATGAAATCAAGGTTGAAGATAAAGTTTGTTATGATGATTGATGCCTAACAAAATTCAAGGAATATATAATGGAGTAGATTAAAATGTGTTATTGGCACATCATCTGAAGAAGGTTAAAGCATAAAAATTAGTGGATAAGATTAAGCGACAAAATTTGATGGACAAGAAGAAAACAATTTACATGTTTATATAAGAGACTGATGATTTCACGATGGAAGTTGCCAGAAGAAAAGGAAACTGCAAAATTATTTTGTGAACAAGTTTTCATGCATTCTGATCATACAAGTTAAGGAGAACCTAACTGTTGTATACAAAAAAGTAGTGCACTTCTCTAAGTCATTACATCAAAGGAAATCCATGAAAGGGAAACCTTCAATAGAGACCTAGAGCTCTCTATGTATGGAGTTGAAAGATTGTAAAATTGCTCTTAGCTAGAGCTATTAAGCTAATGACCTTGCTAGTCAACCACACAATGAGAGAATCAAATGAAGACAAGGGCAAGAGTGCCAATATCCCCAAAGAATCAAATGGAAATGCAATGCAAGTAAGCTAACAATGAAAATGCAAGCTAGAAATGAGAGATGCAAGCTAAGCTATTGAAATGAAAGTATAAACTATGCTATGAAAGGAAAGTACAAGTCTTACAATCCCTCCTAATTAAACTATGTGAGATTAATCTATAGCATAAAGAAAGTCTATACTAAGAATGCCATGATTGTGCAACTATGAAAGCAAGAAAGCAAGCTAAATGAAATGCAACAACAATGCCTTCAAAGCTTGAATGCAAGAATGTCTTCAAAGAGCTCCAATTGACCTAGAAAACCTACAGCATAACATTAGCATAAAAGAGATTGATATAAAATAAAGAAGAGAGCTCTCCTTTTATAGGAAATGAGGAGAAATGGACCATGGAGATTAAGAGGTAAAAGATTTAATCAACAATGGAGCATCAAAGAGGAGAAATCCATGTGCACAAATCTCCTCCAATGAGAAAATAAGAGTTGACTTTTGTGTCCATATGAGACAAAAAGTACTTTTTCCCTTTTTATAAAATAAGAATAATGCTTTATTTGTGCAACTTAGGATAAGATGAAAAGTGGGGGCTTTTTATTTATTAAAAGGGGAGGAAATATTCCTTTTAATAAATAAAGACTTTAGGATAAAATGGTTAGCCCAAGGAAAATAATAAAAAATGATAAAATATGACTTGATCAAGGAAATTCATATAATTGATAAAATGCTGATTTTTGAAAATATTGATTTAGGGATTTGATAAATTGCTGAATGGGGGCCCAAAGTCTAGGTGACCATTTTAGGGTGCATACATTTTCCCCTCTTTGACTAATGTGTGATCATTCTAGGAACACATGTGGCCTAAGAAAAATTAAAATGTGAGGTCAATTTGGGATCACAAAACAATCCAGACGTGTGATCATTCTGGGAACACGCCAGGATAAAAATAAACCAGCTAAAAGACAAGACCAACACCGTTGCTATTAAGTGATAGTCAAGTCTGAAAATAAGAGATAAGAATCAAAAGACAAGATCAACACCATTGTTGTTAAGTGATAATCAAGTCTCAAAATAAGAATCTCAAGCTGAGCTGAATGATAAAGTTGAATCAAAGATTAAAGCTGATAGGTACTGCCCCCTCAGAATTGAAATCAAGTAGAGGAGAACAAAAAAATGATAAACTTGATCAAGTCACTAGAAATCATAATCGAAGGTGAAACATGATAGGATAACCATCAAGTAGTGAAGAGATGCCCCAGTTTGACTAGGTTTGACTATGAAAGATATAGGATAAAGATGAAGTCAAACCTCAGAGAGATGAATGAAAATGAATGAAAGACTAGAAGGTTGAAATAGATGGGGGTGAAGAAATGAAGATGCCCCAATGAAGATCAAAGGATCAGGCCTCCAAAGTTTAGCCAACTGCGTAGAAGAGGGTGAAATTGTGAAATGCAATTTTGACTATCAAGATTAAGTCAAATTTTGATTTTGAGTCTGAAAATGGATCCAGGACATCAAAATTAGCTAGGGTTACAATTTTCATGCAATTCTGAGGTGTTTTGAAAATTAGGTCAAAAAGTCAAAATGCTATAAAAGGGGTGAAAAGGATGTGATATGAAAGACAAGATGCAAAAGACATGATCAAGAAAAGAAAAGGATGAGTGTAGTTGACCAAAAAGTCCACAAAATATAAAAGGAGAGCTCTCTCCATATGCAAGATGCAAAACTAACTAATATGAACCTAAAAATGCAAGCTACTATGAAAAAGTGGTTAACTTACAAGGTCACAACACCAATAGACATCTAATAATCATCATCGAGCTTTATTGGTAGCATCATAAGATCATAAAATACACACTAGTATAACTATGGGTATATGAATATGATCTATATCAGATAGGAATGTGGGAATCCCACCTAGGCACCAAAGACATGTAGGTCAAGATGACTAGTGCAGTGAGATTACCTAGGTTTGATATACCAAGATTACACTGGCATCAAGACATAAGAAAGTCAAGATGGCTATAAGCATGCACTTGAAAATAATCAAGGATAATACTTTGTAGATCCCTAGGTGTCAAGTGGATCAAGCATAAATGCTAATGACAATTAGGACCAACAAAATATACCCACAAGAAGAAAAAGAAATAAAACATGTCCTCATGCCCTCAATCTTCTAGCTATGCATCATTGAAAACTATCATAGGGAGAGAACACTTATCAAAGAAATCATCGTAGATAACACACAAAGAAAACAAAGTCAAACAAGTCGCAGTGAGGCGAGTGTTTAAGTGTGTGTGTGTAGGTCATAGAGTCAAACTTTGAGTATCACATTTTCCAATGAGAAATACCCTATCATGCTAGACTGTGGGTAGGATATTTGATAAGTGTTGAGAAATACTTGACACTAGGAAAGTGTTGAAAAAAAAAATTTGGGGTTGGTGTTGAAAAACACCGTTTGCAAGATGTCCTAAAGACCAACGCATCCTAAAGGACCAATGCTAACATAGTTATGCCCCCTACACAAAGACAAAGACCAATTCCAAACCAAGGCAGCAAGGTCAAGGCATGATGGAGAAAGGCTAAGTGTCAATGATGCATGCTAAAAGACAAGGGTGCAAAGGCCTCAAGTAGCACCTATTTCTAGGTTTTCACTAGTTGGGGATATTTTTGATTTTTTTAATTTTTTTGTATTTTTGCTACCAAGGTGCCTGTTTCCAAGTTTTCACCAAGGCACTTTTTCAATTTTTTTGAATATTTTTGAATATTTTAATTTTTTTGTATTTTTTTCAGGACTTTATATGCTTTTTAGGATTTTTTCAGCATTATATATGAATTTTTTTGGAATTTTTTCAGGATCAATAAGTATGTACAAAAGATGCCCCCATACAGAATGGACATCATGGATAGAACTTCTTGAGGTGCAAAACATTGATGGGATCAGGGAGCTGTTCTCCATCCTCATCAGATAACAAGTAAGCACCTATTCCAAAAGTAGCTATAATGACATATGGCCCAAGCCAATTAGGTTTGAACTTACCCTTTTTCTCTCTATTTTGTTGGTTCTTAGGATTCTCTCACAAAACAAGATCACCTACTTGAAACTCTCTAGGGTGAACCTTCTTATTGAATGCCTTTGACATACACTTCTAATACACTCTCATATGATCAAATGAGGCCTTGCGCTTCTCATCTAGAAGTTCTAAGTCTTGTAACCTCATGGTACGATAATCATCATTTGTTATCAAACCTTTGAGAGAGACTCTAAGTGAAGGGATCTCTACTTCTAAAGGTAATACTGCTTCAGCGCCATAAGTGAGGGAAAAAGGAGTAGCCCCTGTGGGAGTACATATACTTATTCTATAAGCCCATAAGGCTGGATTGATCTGTAAGTGCCAATCTCGACCATACTTGTGAATTATTCTATGGAGAATCTTGAGAATGGTCTTGTTTGAAGCCTTTGCTTGTGCATTTCCTTATGGGAAGTAAATGGAGGACCAATGTTGTTTTATCTTGAATTTCTTGCAGAGGTGTGTAAAGTGCTTGTTTTTGAACTAACCTCCATTGTCAATGATTATCTCAGAAGGTATCCCAAACTAAAAAAATGATATGATTTAATATGAACAAAGAGATTGTCTTTCTTGAAGCAATAGATAGTGGACCGACTTCTACCCATTTGGTAAAGTAGTCAGTAGTTGTAATAATGAATTTATGTCCACCTAATAAGTTGGGATGAATCTTCCCAACAAGGTCAAAGGCCCATCACTGAAATGGCCAATGAGAAATAGAAGGAATAAGCTCCCTACTTGGAGCATGAATCAGGTTTCCATGTTTCTGACACTTTTCACATCATTTGGAAAAAGCTATATCATCCATCTACATTGTGGGCCAATAATACCCCACCCTAAGCAACCTTCGGGCCATGGAAAGACCATTGGAATGTCCTCCATAAATGCCCTCGTGGATGTCAACTAACACTTGGTCAGACTCATCCTTTTCCAAGCACCTAAGAAGAGTCCCATCTAAACCCCTCCTATACAAATCACCAGAGATAAGGGTATGGCGAGAGGCATTATGGACAAGGTTTCTTCTTTCAGAGTGATTAAAGATTTCAAGGATGATGCCATCATGAAGATATGATTAAATGGCACCATAGCGGGATGACTCATGACTAACCAAGGTACAGATGACATGGCTTTTCGAGGAGTAAAAAATGGGGTGACGTAGCTCTTCCACCAGGAATTCAAATCTTGATTCATGTTGTTCCAATTGAAGGAGTGAAGCTAGTGTAGCCATAGCATCTTCTACTTTGTTCTCTGCTCTAGGGATTTGTTGAAATGTAACAAAGGTGAAGTATCAGTGCAATGAATCAACCATCTTCTTATAGGGTATCAGTTTGTCATCCGTTGTTTGATATTCTTCATTAACTTGGTTCATTATCAATTGCAAATCCCCATAGATATGCAGCTCTATAATTCCCCATTCTATAGCCATTTTAAGTCCATTGGTTAGAGCCTCATATTCCAAAATATTATTTGTCCATGGAAACAAAAGTTTATAAGACTTAGGTATGTTGTACCCATGGGGAGAAATAAATAGTACTCTAGCTCCTGATCCATTTTGCATATTTGAACCATCAAAGAACATTTTCCAGGTACACATGGTCATGTACATGATATGCTCATCTGGGAATTCCACTTGAATAGACATGCTATCCTTGACTGGGAAATCAGTAAGTTGATCTGTAATAGCTTCCCCTTTTATAGCCTTACACTCAATGTACTCTATATCAAATTCTGACAAAACCATCATCCACTTAGCAAGTCTACCCATGAGAGCAGCCTTACTAAGCAAATACTTAAGAGGATCAATTTTTGCAATAAGATGTATAGTATGGGCAAGCATGTAGTGTCATAACTTTTGGGAAGCAAACACTACCGCAAGACAAGACTTTTCAATACTATTATAATTGATCTCATAAGATACTAGAGTACGACTAATGTAGTAGATGGCTCTTTCCTTCCTAGTATCATCAAGTTGAGCCAACAATGCCCCCAAGGAAGATTATGTCACTGAGATGTACAAAATTAATGGTTTTTCTAGGATAGGAGGCATTAAAATTGGAGGATTAGCCAAGTATTGCTTTATTTGATCTAGGCTCTTTTGGCAATCCTCATTCCAAGCACATGTGGCTCCCTTATGCAATGTCTTGTTGAATGGTTGTGATTTATTTGCAAGCTGTGAAATAAACCTCCATATGGATTGGAGTCATCCTTGAAGACTTCTCATCTGACTAATGTTCTTAGGAGGTGGCATATCTAATATAGCTTGAACCTTTTCAGGATCCACCTCTATTCCTTTGGCTGAAATTATGAATCCTAGAAGTTTACCTGAGGTAACCCCAAATGCACACTTTTTTGGATTCAATCTTAACTGAAACTGCTCCATTAGATCTAGAATTACTTCCAAATCTTCTAGGTGTGTATCCCTTTGCTTAGACTTGGCCAAGGTATCATCCACATAATCCTCCATGATTTTATGCATCATATCATGAAATATTGTGGTCATAGCTCTTTGGTATGTGGCTCCTACATTTTTTAATCCAAATGGCATGACATTCCAACAATAGGTTCCCCATGCACATGTGAAGGCTATCTTTTCTTGATCCTCGGGAGCTATTTTTATTTGGTTATAACTGGAAAAACCATCCATTAAAGACTATATCTCATAGCCCACAATCATATCCACTATCATGTCTATGTTAGGGAGTGGAAATTCATCCTTTGGGCAAGCTTTGTTAAGATCTCTGAAGTCTGTGCATATGCGAATGGACCCATCATGTTTTGAAACTGGAACAATATTTAAGATCCACTTGGCATAGTCGATAGCTCTAATAAATCCTGCTCCTAAGAGCTTTTCTAATTCAGCCTTAACAAGGAGAGCTATGTGAGGATGCATTTTTCTCAACTTCTATTTTACTGGTTTAATTCCTAGAGCTATAGATAAGTGATGCATAATGAGATTAGTGTCAAGCCCTAGCATGTTTGAATATGTCCAAGAAAAATTGATTTTCTTCTTTTGTAAGAACTTTGTGTATGCCTCTTTTTCTTGTACTGACAAAGACTAAGCTAGATGTATCACTTGTGGAGCCTCTATCATATTCAAATTTACTAGTTGTGTAGGCTTAATAAGAACTGATGACCTGTCTTGGAAATAACTTGGTAGGTTATTAAGTACCCCATCCTTAGGAACCTCAAAGAGGTTTTCACCTTTGGATATGTCTTTTATTTTTACTATTTTGGGTTCTGACACCGCCACAAAGTGGTTTTCGCCATCAGAACCATTTCTCTTTTGTTTTGTTTCTTTTAATTTTTGACTAAGGTACTTAATATCTGGCTCTGTCATACTTGTAGTAGATTCACTGGTGGAAGAGACTATAGGCTCAAGGGCATTAAAGTAGCACACTATCTCATAGTCATTCTAGAAGGTTGGGAGCTGAGGCTCTTGATAGCACTGAGACCAGTTAATGAGGTTGAAGTGAACAAGGGGTAGATTAATGGTAGGTTCAATGTTATTGATATGAAAGGTGTTATCTCTAGCAATCACACAGTTAGGATCTATCAAGTCTTCTTCTAAGATACCCGAATTAGGACTCATCCTACCAAACGAAGCATCATCCACTAAGGCAATTTGAGGATTCCAATCCTCTAGTCTTACACTAGGCTCATTGGTCACATTGGGTTGAATACTATAGGTATGGACAAAATCCATATCCAAATCAAATATTTCATCTTAAAGGGAGTCCCACTCAAACTCATGTGAATCTATTTCTGAATCTCTACTGGGATGTTTACACCAAGAAGGCTTGGGATGCCTTGATGTAGAAGCTTCGAGATTGTGAAGGGTATCACCTTCTCTAGTGTTTGTATTTTTCACTACTAAATCATCCGAATCTCCCCAAAGGAGATTGGTGGAAGGCACCCAATCATCAATCATGTCTTGCTAGTTTTGAAGATTGGGTGGATAATCTGAGTCACTATCACTATCCATCGCAGCTAGGATAGGGACACTTGTCTTCTTTTCATGATCAAAGCCTAGGCCAACTATTGACTTAGTCCTATGACCAAAAAGAGCATGGTTGAGTGGTTCAACCTTGGCATCTAACCTATGACTAAGAGGGCCATGACCTGGGTAGCCCATGTTTTTAACCAAAGTATACCCTCTCCCGTAGGTTTTAGGAGATGGTGCAAAATTCTCATTGTGTTGATACTTTTCTTCTCTATAAATCCAATCTCTAATGGCTACCTCCTCTTTCTCCTCATGAATAGGTACTGAGGACTCTAAAAACTTCCCAAACAAGGTCATAGCTGAGGATGAAGGTTTCCTCTCAAGTGAAGGTTTTCAATAAGACCTAGGTGAGATTGGCATTTTTGTGAAGGAATCTAGTTGATAGTCTCCCATGCCAAGGTCTATGGACTTAAACTTACTCTTACACTACTCAAGAGAAGCATCAAAATTATTAGCCTCTCTATTCAAAGGGACATGAGAGCCCACTAAAATCACATTAATAGATAATGTGCTATCCCCTGGTATGAAAACTTCACCTCCATTGTAAGGGAACTTAACACATTGGTGGTAGGTAGATGACACCGCTTGCATGTCATGAATCCATGGCCTACCCAATAAGATATTATATGCCAAAGGTTTGGCATCAACAATCTAGAACAAAATGTCCTTTTCCATAGGAACGATCCTAACAGGAAGAATAACCAATCCCTTAGAGCTTCACTCTGCTTCATCATAGGCTTTAATTGTGATCTTCTTCCTAGTATCAATTATTTTCTTAGAATATCGCAAAGATTTCAATAGACTCAAAGAGCAAATATTAAGCCCAGCACCCCTATCTATTAACATGCACCTAACATGGGTTTTTTGGATCATGACCTCAATATGAAGGGCCAAATTGTGTAGATGACTTAATGCTTTATCATCCTCTTCTGAAAATATGAGGTAATGAGGGCTAGCAAGGTGATTGACCATGTTCTGGAATTGATCGAGATCTATGTCATTAGGAACATTAGCAGCTTGCAAGGCATCCTCAAGGACACTCCTGTGTTTAGGAGACAATTCTAAGAGCTCAAAACTGGAAATCTATGCTGATGTTTGCTATAACTGGTCAACAAGGTTGTAACTCATATCAGGACCAACTAAAGACTTGGGAAGAACACTTTTGGACATTGGTTGCTTGGATTTGTTAGAATTAGGACCTCTAAGGACAATAGGACCTTGGGACTTACTCCTAGTAACAACATTGAGAGGCTGAGATGACCTTTGAGATTGAGGACCCCTAAGCACAACAATGGGTCCTTCATGAAATATGGGAGGTGAGTTTACATCATAACCATAGGGATCTTTCCCCATCATCATGTTGACATCATTGTCCACAACTTCAAGCATATTGATGACATTTTTCATAGCTATATAGGTATAATTGATTGTGGCCTTGCCATTCTTGTTTTTAGAAGTCTCCCCATTCTCATACTTAGGCAAGGGCTCTTTAAAGGCCTTATGGTCAACCCATCAACCTATAATTTCCCAGTCTCAATAAGGTCTTGAACAAGATGTTTAAGTTTGAAACAACTTTCAATGTCATGTCCAATCCCATTGTGGTATACATAGTAAGATTTCTCATTCCACCAATAAGGTTTAGGATCTGGTATGCGAAACTTTGTAGGATCCTAAGGTTGTGCCAAATTATGAGCAATCAATGTCTTAAAAATATCTGCATAAGAGTCTCCAAGCTTAGTGAATTGCCTCTTTCCTAACTTAGGGTTATCTTGATACTTGGGCTTGTGCTCTTGATGATCTAAGGATGTCTACAGCTTCATAGCTTGAACTGCATTAGATAGATTAAGAACTCCTTGTTCCTTAGGTTGTGGAGAGTCAACAACTCCGTCATTGACTACTTGCTTATTTTTGTTCCAATATGAGTTCTTCTTATCCTTATTTTTTTTGTTATTGTTTGGGCCATTGTTGTTGTTACTTTGTTTGGCCAAAATACCTTGTTCTTTTAGAACATCCTTGATGTGACATGCAGTTTCTACTATATTGTCAAAAGAATTAAAGACCATTTTTCTAACTTCATATCTTAATTCTAGCACTAGATTGCTCACAATTATATCAATCCTTTCCTCCTTAGGGATGGTCCTAGAATATTTGGAGCATAAACATCTCCACCTTTATAAAAATGTCACAAAGGGTTCCCTGTGATTTTGTTTTAGCTTGCACAAATCAAGCATGGTGACCGACCTTGATAGATTACATGGAAAGTGTTGCACAAACCTTTGGACAAGTTCTTTGAACATTTTAACAAGAGGGGTAAGGTTAGTAAACCACTCCATAGCTTGGCCTTTAAGGCTCCTCAGGAATAACCTCATAAGGTAGGAGTCCTCATGATGAAATTCAAAGCTCATGATATAGAACTATCGTACATGGTCATGGGGGTCACCACTACCATCATATTTGTCATGTGTGGGGATTTCAACCTTTCTAGGAAAATCTACCATAACCACACTCTTGACAATGGGATTGGGACATATGGAGTCCAAGTTGAAGGTATTCTTTGGAGCCATCATTTTCTCCATAGTCTTTTGCATTTGCTTAATCACCTCATCAATTGAAGGGTTTGCTTCTTAATTTTTCTATCCACATCAAAGTTGGATGGGACCCTTGCAACCTTGTTGATCAAGCTCTCCAAGAATTGATCCTTATTTTTCTCAACATATTTTTCGACATATTGTTGAAATAGTGGTTCTTGTTGCATTCTCATAAAATCATGAGTATCAAAGTTAGCACTACTTCCTCCATGTTGAGAGTCATGATGTGCTCATTGGTAGGGATCTCCTTATAGTCTAGGAGGTGTGTGTCTCCTATAATGTGCATGTTGAGAAGTCCTTCTTCCTCCAGGACTAGGTGATCTTGAAGGGGTCCTTGACCTCCTTCTACTTCTTGGAGTTGCTAAGGTAGTTGATGGTGGAGAGTTGGTTCCACTGTTGGTACCCCTGTTGTTGAATTGATTGTTGAGTTGTTGGGCCAATATCCTATCTTGTTCCTCTTGGAAGGCTTTTCTCTCTATATCCATCAAGGCTCATTGTTCCTCTTCTAGGAGCCTAAGTTTTTCTTCTTTTTCAGCTCATTCATTTTTTGCAGCCTATTTTTCCCGCTCAATTCTTTTTAGCCTCTCACTTGTCTATCTTGAAGTTGTGTTTAATGGGGAACTTGGTCTTGAATGTTTTTATGAATCATTGGCATGCACTGCATTGACATGAGCTTCACTAGATGCATTGTTTTGGTCCTCATGTTGTGACTGTGCATCTTGCTGAGCTTGTGGATAATGTCTTTCAGCTTGTTGATGAGCATCTAGATATCTTGAATTAATAGGAGGTGAGTCAGGTTGATTTCCATCTTTGAATGACATGTTTCTCCTATGTCTCTGAAAATGTCACCAAGCGACTGATCTATTATTTCTCTTTGTTGTTTGGTCAAGGTATAACTCATATCCATATTTGATGAAAGATGTGCTACAAAGGTACTCAATTCACTAGGATTACTCTTTGGGTCAAAACAAACCTTAGACTCACTCTTAGGAGATTGATCGAAAATGGGCTCTTTTCCCTTTCACTGTTGACGAGTCTTAACTAAGGGTAACTGATTAAAGACAACCGAGGGTCATTTCCCTTGATTCACTTGGTACCTTGTTGTAACTGACATGAAAGAAAAATATTCTTGATGATAAGGTGACCTCTCAAAGTGTCAACACCAAACTAGGATAATCAAAGTTCTCTAATGTCCAAAAAAAAATAAAGAGATCGTAAGATAGAAATTGCAAAAGGTGTTACCAACACTATCAAAGAGGTGCTTAAATCAAAGGATCAATATCCTTTCACGTTTGACCAGGAGGATGGACTTAGCCAAATTGCATAATTAAAATTGAATTTGAGTGGAAATGATTTGGACAAAAAGAGTACTAAAATTCTCCAAGAATGTTACTAACAAATCTAGAGATGTACTTTCTCAACAAGAATAATCTTCTAATTTGACAATTCTTCCCGAGGTGACTTGGTAAATCAAATGACACTACCCCTAGAGGGCTAAAAATAGAAATTTAGAAGACAGGCTTCCAGCACCAAGATAAGCTACCTTCCTAAAGACCTAGCCAACTAAAAGCAACTGTGAAACGATTGAAACTAGGTATACAACAGAAAATTATTAGATGACACTTTCCAGGCTAACTAGGCAATACTGTTGCTAGTTTGTACGACACTTGACCAGAATTGTGTGAAATGTGCATTTTTAGGTCTGTTTGATCAAAATTTTCAATCTGAGGGTTGATGTTTTCAATCTCAATCACAATATCAGCAAAAATTTGACAGGTTTGCAAATAGTAAGGGATCAAACATGTGTTAAAACACTTGAAACAAGGGAAAAAGAAACCTTGCCAAGACAAACACTTGTGATATCAAAATAGAAAAACACCCTATGAATACTACCGATTGTTTGAATGTTCAAGAATGTTAACACTGGTATTAAACAATCGAAGACACTTCAAGCAATATCTATCCTAGAAAGTCAAGGCTCATTACTTCTCAACTTGGCCCACAACTTGATGTCCCCTCACCTCACACAAAGTGGTTACCCACAATAGATGTTGGCTTTGTCATGGAAGTGTCAATGACACAACCAAAGGAACACCTATGGTATCTTGAGGTGATCCAGGTTATTCCACTTGGATCAATCCTTGCACCAAGAAGCTAAGTGGAAAAATAGGGTGGCCTCTATCTATGGTTCTTAGTAAGGGCTTCCGTTCGTAGTACCCCTCTTGCTCCCCAAAGGGACTCCTTACCTTGCGGCAAGTAACGGACCTCATGGCCTCAAGAGTACCTTAAGCATTCTTGCTCAATATTTTCCTCATGGTCACAATCCCACAAGTACTCCCATCAAGCGAAGACAAGCACTATGTCTACCAAGGTTTTGTGTCTTTAATAGCCTTGAGTTTATAGTGGGTCGGAATAGCCAGCAATAAGCTTGTCCCCACTTGGGTTGTTCCTCTTGATTGCTCAAGAGTAGGCTCACTAAAGGATTATAAAAGATCTAAACAAAAAGTGGATCAACTTATGAGGTTCAAGGTTTTTGTTTCACCACAAGGGTGAAGAGCATACTCCCGTATCTCAAAGTTTTCTCCCAAACATACCAAGAAAATGTTCAATTACCCTCTTGCTTTCAAAATCCAAAGATGGGTCAAGATTTTCTGGTTCACCACAATGGTGAAGAGCATACTTCTCCTACCACCCAAGAATTCCTACAACAAGATATTATGTTCCTATGAAATGAAACAACTAATAATTGCCACACTTGAAAAGAAATAAATAACAAGCACTTTTTTTTTGTTTTTATAATTTGGGCAGCCCTACAAAAACCGTTAGTAGCCCTTGTGCATTTGAAGCTTTGTCATGCGTTCTTTTGGCAAAATATTTCAAGCAATGAGAGTACCTACAAGCACAACTTGTTAGCCCCACAATGGTTAGCACATCAAAAATTAGATAATCTGCAACTAAAATAGCTAATCAAATGGTAAAATCTAGGAATGAAATTAGTATGCTTAGATTAGGCTCAGAAAGACCTTTCCAATGATATATCACACTTCAATTTTTGATAACATTTGCAAAAATTTCTCAAAAATGTGTGCCCATTTTCTAGAGGCATGGATTTGAAAATGCTGAAATTTTCAAAAATTTAGAAAAATTGAAAACAAAACTGACAAATCTAGAATTCTAGTCTCTGTTTGTCATAGAATTTCATGCAAGATAGTACCAAACCATGTGCAAGAACACACAAGCCCGTGTGAGAAAGTAAAAAACCTCACGTGAGAAATCACAAGCCCATGCGAGAACGTATGCCAGCTCCTACAAGAAAGTACACTGGTTCACACAAGAAAATACACAGGCTTGTGCAACAAAGTACTTCATTGTGTGTAGAAGTGCTACAGATAGAAAATCCTTGCGCAAGATAGTGAGAAAACTCACATGAGATTCTGCAACAGTGACGCACAGAAGTACGGATAGCGTATGAAAATCACAAAAAAATAAAAATAGCTGAAACCTGCAACGAAAATGTAAGAAAATAAGGACAAAACAGAGTTGTCTTGCCCCACGTTGGGCACCAAAAATGTACACACAAAAGTAGTGCACTTCTCTAAGTCATTACATCAAAGGAAATCCATGAAAGAGAAACCTTCAATACCAACCTAGAGCTCTCTATGTATGGAGTTGCAAGATTGTAAAATTGCTCTCAGCTAGAGCTATTAAGCTAATGACCTTGCTAGTCAACCACACAATGAGAGATTCAAATGAAGACAAGGGCAAGAGTGCCAATATCCCCAAAGAATCAAATGGAAATGCAATACAAGTAAGCTAAGAATAAAAATAAAAGCTAGAAATGAGAGATGCAAGCTAAGCTATTGAAATGAAAGTACAAACTATGCTATGAAAGGAAAGTACAAGTCTTACAATCCCTCCTAATTAAACTATGTGAGATTAATATATAGCATAAAGAAAGTATATACTAAGAATGCCATGATTGTGCAACTATGAAAGCAAGAAAGAAAGCTAAATGAAATGCAATAATAATGTCTTCAAAGCTTGAATGCAAGAATATCTTCAAAGAGCTCCAAATGACCTAGAAAACCTGTAGCATAACATTAGCATAAAAGAGATTGATATAAAATGAAGAAGAGAGCTCTCCTTTCAAAGGAAATGAGGAGAAATGGACCATGGAGATTAAGAAGCAAAAGATTTAATCAATGGTGGAGCATCAAAGAGGAGAAATCCATGTGCACAAATATCCTCCAATGAAAAAATAAGAGTTGACTTTTGTGTCCATATGAGACAAAAAGTACTTTTTCCCTTTTTATAAAATAAGAATAATGCTTTATTTGTGCAACTTAGGATAAGATGAAAAGTGGGGGATTTTTATTTATTAGAAGGCGAGGAAATATTCCTTTTAATAAATAAAGACTTTAGGATAAAATGGTTAGACCAAGGCAAATAATCGAAAATGACAAAATATGACTTGATCAAGGAAATTGATATAATTGATAAAATGCTGATTTTTGAAAATATTGATTTAGGGATTTGATAAATTACTAAATGGAGGCCAAAAGTCTAGGTGGCCATTTTAGGGTGCATACAACTACAGAGCATTACCGAGCGATAGAGAGTAATTACCGACAGAGAGTAAGTTGATATATTGTTGAATCATAAGTGTTACATTGATTAGAAAGATTTGTATGAGCTGAATATTGATCTGTATATCTATAATTGAAGTTGTAATAGATCAGATCACCTATTGTTACATATTTAACCATTGTACACAGTCAAATCTCTTAACTGAGTGGACTAAGAAAGTCTTATTATGTATCATTTATAGAATGAACATTGTTGTCTTGTTAACCCCATAGTGAATGTCGGTTGGATGATAATGGTTGGTCTTAAATCCTCTAACAAGGTCACACCTAATAGTGTGTTTGTAACCTTTAACAGGGTTGGGTCTTCACCGACCTCACTTCAGAGGAGTAAATATTTTTGGGTTGTCGGTCCTTGGTGGTTTTTCCCTTCATAGGGTTTCCATGTTAAATCTTTTGTGTTATGTGTTGATTGTGATGATTGTTTGTTATCATACTTCACATATTACATGTTAAATTTGATTGGTAATCATATATGATGTTAATTGATAATTGATAAAAGCACAAACATTAACAGTATTTTAGGTTACCGAGTAGCAGAAAGTTAAGTATTTGTTTTTGTATTATACATTTTGTATTGGGATAGTGGATAACTGATTCACCCCCCTCTTAATTATTCTAACAATCCCTTGAGCAAAAACCAATGTGAGCATCAATAGTTGCTAGCCAAGGTCTATAAACTATAATCATGTATCCTCCTAATGTAGCCTTTGGTGATAGGATCATGAAATCTTCTGGGTACGACCAAGTTTCAAGATCAAAAACTATATCTTCAACCATTCCATCAAGTTTTACAATGGAATTATCTGTGAGTTGCAAGATAGCAAGAGTGGTTCGAAGGTTGTGTATGCCAAGTTGTTGCATTATATCCATGTTCATTACATTTATAGTGGCTCCAAGATCTATCAATACATTTTTAATGGTTGTCCCATTAATAATGACTTCAACAATAGGGCTTCCTGGGTCAAAATATTTTGGGATCGTAAGCTTCGTAACATAATGTCAGCTAGCTTACCTAACACATGCACTATTTGAGAATCTCTTCTCTTGCAACTAGTCTTCTTAAAGAAGGCTTCTTTTATGGCTGTGTTGTATGTGGGAACATCCTTAATTTATCAAAATAAAGGTATTTGGACATTGACATTCTTCAACTGATTAAGGATGTTAAATTCGGTATCCCTAGTAGGCTTAGGATTGTTGGGTTGTAACCTGTATGGGTAAGGTGGTCTAGTAGGGTGGCTTTTATCTTCTATAGGTTGTGTTACTAGTGAAGGAATAGTGTTTTCTATTTTTATAGGCTTCTCCTGTGGTACTTTAGTTATGATTGGATGCTCAGGAGCAGGAATAGTAGTCCCAGACTGAAGGTGTATATCATTAAGGGTGATTTCATAAGTAGGGTACTACATGGGATACTATAGTTTATCAGTAGCATACACACTTTGATGAGGTGTGGGAGGCCTATTGATCATGTTTGGCTATGGTTACGTAGGAAATTGGGTCAATTTTAGAGGTTGATTATTAGCGACTAGTTGTGTTAAGAGTTCTTGTTGCTGCGGTGCCTAAACAGGTGGATTCAAGTGTCCTTAAGACTAAGTTGGCCATTGTTGGCCTCCTCACCATTGAAGGTTTGATTACGAATTACCCTGTGGTGGCTGCCATGCTCCCTAAGGTTGTTACCAATTCCCCTGAGGGTTTTGCCACTATTGACCACAGAAATTTTTCCATTGATTCTGATAATTATTCTAGGGGGGAGTTTGGTAATTCATAGAAGGTTTCTATTGATTGTTATAAAATGGATTATTGAATGTAAGTGGGTCCTGAGGCATACCTTGTCTTTGCACCCATGGTCATTGGTGAACAATGAAAAACAACTACTCATCTGCTGGTTCTACTGGCATATAGTCAATTTCCATCTATGTAGTTTTCATATTTGCAACCATCTTACATTGGCAATCTCTCTTCTTTTGTTGACAGTGTGGACAGAATTCAGCCAACAAGGCCTCTACTCCCTCATGCTTCTTTTTTCCCTACAAGGTATCTAGTTGTGTGGCCATAAATTGTTGATAATATCCTGTTTAAAGTTGGATAAGAGATGGATTATCTCTGATCTAGAAGCGCCTATCCCATTTGTCCTTCCTATTGTGGGTTTGTATCCTCTTCCTATCTAAATAGCAGTTCTTGAGTACTTGAGGCATATCTTCTTTATGTCATCCCAAGTAGATTGAATTATGTCTCCCCGTGCCATCAAGTCTAAAGCTTCAATGCATTCATCTTGTATACCTCTTAGAAATAGTAGCTTATGAGATTCTTTATTAAGCATAACAGTTCCCCGACAATATTCCTTATACTTGGTTAAGAATGCCTCTTGCATTCTTGCCCAATCATGGACAACATCCCGTCCTAGGCCCATAAACCAATGCAAAGCAGACTCCTTAAGAGTTATAGGAAAGAGTTTGAGCTTGTGAGAATTGGTGGTGCAATCATAACTTCTATGTAGAATATCAAACTCAAAGAGAAAGGTATCTAGGTCTTCTGTTACTAGGTCGTAGAATTTTGACAGGGCAGAAGAAGGTATGTTTTTAAGGTTGTTATTATCTCACTGGTTAGTAATAGGGAATGGAAATGCGGGGGGATTAGCCATCATGGTAGGATTTATAGGTCATGGAGGTGGTGGATGTTGAGGAGGTCAGTATATGATCACTTGTAATGAGTTTTCTTGTCTGATAGGATTTTCAGGAAAATGGGTTCTTAGTTGAGAGAGGGCTTCTACAAATGCGTTAATTTCAGGTTTCTCTTCAAAAGAACCAAACTGTTCTTCTTGAAAAAATGAGGAGGATGACGTAGTTTCAAGGAGGTCAATGGTGGCATCAACAAATGAACTTTCTTCTTTAAATGGATGATTGGATTGGTTTGGCAAGTACCTTCCTCGGGCATCTCTTCTTTGATTATGAATATAGGTAGTAGGGAGTGATGTGATTTGTAGAGCTCCTCTAATAGTAATGTAGTCTAATGAAAGCTGGAAATGAAAAAAATTATAAGAATGGCTTAGTGAGGATTTGGTTCATCACCATCCTTGGCAATGACGCCAAAAATGATTGCTTCCTACAAAGGCTCAAAAACTAGGTATAATTCTAGACTCGGGGATTGGACATCCAACCGAACAGTTTATCCTCTTTATAGAAATTCATTTAGTAAGTTAGACCAAGGATGTATTACTTGAAATTGGCCAGCAAAGTATATGCACCAGATATCACTTAGCCATACATTTTATCATTGTTGCAAGAAATAAATGTTGAAGGGAAACTATGCTATGATTGCAGGAAATGAATGCTAAAGTAATGCTTAAACTGAAGTTACAGAATAGTAAGTGCTAGAATGGAAACTACAGAAGTATAACTGCTAGCAAAACATGTAGACTCTTATGAACTATGCCATAGTGCTTCTGCTATTTTGTGGCTTTGGCTGTAGGAGGCGTTAGTTGATCCATAGCTTTGGTTGTAGGAGAAATTCAACACTTGGCACTAAAATAGCTGAAATACAAGAAATGACCCTAGCTAGTATGAATCTATCTAACTATGGATTTCTCACCAAGTGGGTCCCCTTGGATGAGTATCCTAAATCAAAATTCTACTCAACTAAATATCAACAATTCATTTATTTATTGATTGAATGACAGAGTACATAAATTCCATAAAATAGTGGGATTGACTGAAATAAACTGTCTTTATAATAAACTTGACAATGCCCTCCTCTTTGCTCACACATGAGCGGGGATTTATTTAAAGGAAAAACTGCTAATTACTTTCCTAATCATGCCACAAAAATAGGTGGTTCTTTATTACAACATTACTGACTAGAAAGAAGGAAAGCTTTTAAGGCTAAAAGAGATTAAATCTAGAATGGAGGAAAGAGTTACCATGATCACAAATCTAACTGCCCACTCGCACCTAGATCTTCTCAAGGAATTTAACATGCCACCTTGCTCTTCATTGGAACTGCCACCTTGTTCTTTAGAAACCTTCAACTGGTGTTGCACTGAATGCTTCTCCACCGGAAGTTATAGCAAGACCGGGTTGAACATTTCATGAATGAATGTGCCATACTTGGTCAAAACAACATTCACTATTCCAATGCACTACAGCTTCAAGGGTTAGGATAAGACATTTATGATATTAATTATCAAAATATACATAATCATTCATATTCAAACAACTACTCTACTCATTTGAAACAGAACCACATCTTTCAGAACAAGAAATATAGTAATTCATCCAAGCATAGAATATTTAAGTATGTTTAAACCAAGTTAAATGTTTGATGGTAGCATGCCATATAATAGCAAAAAAACATAGAAGTCTTAAGGTAAATGTATCAAAACAAAAAAAAAGGTCCAACAGATATCATCCTAGGGTATCCTAAAGTATGTAATTAATATGCCTATCAATGGGGAGCTTCTATTTAAAACAAATGAGAAAATTGTAAATGGAGGCTTCCTAGGCAAGGATGGTTCAAACTCAATTTTGATGGGACATCAAGAGGAAATCTAGGAAATGTAGGTATTGGATGTTGTATCCATAACTCAGAGGGTAGGGAAGTTGCTAAGTTGGGAAAATATAGAGGTAAGGAAACTAATAACTGGGCAAAACTAATGGCCTTATCGGAAGGCCTTCTTTTGTGTAGAAACTTGGGGTTTAAGAAATTAGAGATTGAAGGAGACTCACCAATTATTATCATTTCCATTAGGAAGGGATCCCTCCTTAACTAGAGACTTGAATCGATATTATCAAGAGCATTGGCATTGTGTCAGTATTTTGATAAGTTAACTTGTAACCATGTATGTAGAGAAGGCAACCAGAGAGAAGATGAATTAGCTAATCAAGCGACTAAGGAAAATTTACAAGATGTTGTCATCCTTTCTAATCTATGATAGCTTAATCACTAAAAATTCTCTAATATCTATTATTGGTTTATAGAAATTCATATTTTTAGGAAAATTTTAGGTCCTCTATTCATGTATTGATATCCCCTGATAAGTATGATTTAATATTTTCATAGATTTATGTGCATCCTTTGAGATCATGATTTTTTAGTATGGCTTGTGATAGTCATATCTCTAAAGCTCACATGGGTATTGTTGTACAAAAAGTTTCCTTATTAATTAAGTAACTTATCAATTTTGTGTAGTAATTATTATAAGTAATGGAAAATGTATACCTCTTTTTCATCACATATTCCTTTGGCCAAATCTCTTTATATTGATCTTCTCTGCTCTCCATTTTAGGTTTGTTTGTAGTGGGTAGAGTTTGGAGGCCTAGGTATTTCCTTGGTTAAGTATCAATGGATACCCCTATTCACATGATTCCTGGTAATAGGGAAATGTCCTTTTGGGGTGAAGTCACTAGTACATTTGAGGCCAAATTCTAACGGTCATGTGTTGGATTTGCAATGCCTATTTGTTAGAATTTTGACACATGTGTCCGTCGGCATTTTTGCATTGCAAATGGTGACAGAAGTGATCACCATCGGTATTTTGACATCATTACTCGTTGGAATTGGGCACATAAATAACAATTTTACTATAGGACCGATGCGTCAAAAAATGATTTTTGTGACATTTGGTTAGTCAGAAAGGTGATAAATATGCATTATTTTCTGTTGGGAGAGTCCATCGAAGGTATACCAGTCCTGTCGAACATATTTGTCAGAGCTTGTTAGAGATTTGATGGTCTGTAATATACTACCGATAGGATAATCCGTTAGACATATGGTGCATCTGTTGGAAATGCTTTACTATTTGTCGAAAAAGTAACACATTAGCATAGTAAAGAAAACAAAGCTCATGAGACCATCATAGTTGGTCTCCATCTTTGGTCCATATACTGACAAAAAATTTTACATTTTGTTAGCTACTGAAATGAGGGAATTTGAAATAATTTAATGGAATATTTTCATGATAACATATATTATTAAGTTGACATTGCACAAATTTATCGACTCTGTGCACTTGTAGACATCAAACACAATGATAAAGAAGCATCTCCTCCTATGGCCTACATTACTCAAGCCATAGGAGGGGATGCTTCTTTATGGCTATGCTCAATGTCTACAAGTGCACAAAGTAGATAAATTCATTCAACATCAAACTAAAATAATGTACGTTATACATGAAAATATCATCTATTAAATTTTTTCAAATCACCGCATTTGATGAGCTAACAAAATGTAAAATGTTTTTTTAGTATATGGACCAAGGACAAAGACCAACTATGATGGTCTCTTGAGCTCTGCTATCTTTATTCCTAGCTACTAGGTAATGGCTGGAAGACTTATACCCATCAATCGTTGAGAATAATCACTGCCCTGCCTTTATGTACACTACACAGTATCCAATATAAGAGAAGGTAGAAAATATGAATGGATAAGAGTAATATTGAAAGATAAAATAAAATTATCTTGTTGTTTACCTTCTCATAATTGATCCTAGTCTGGCAAAAGTAATTTTATATGATCACTAGCACATTTTGTGCATGGATGAGAAATAATATCCAAGGTTTCTAGATTCTGAGAAGAGGTATGAGTGGAGGAAAAAAAAGGGATATTTGTGAAGGTTTTATAAATGTAGTACTGAATCATCATCTTTGCAATGGTACTAAATCTGGAAACCCTCTCTAGCAAATCTCCACAAAAATCCCTTCTAGCCTCCACTGCATATACGTCTTCTTGGTATCTAAAAACTCTCCATCATTGATTCCCATCATTTTTCTTCATCTCCATGGACTGAGACCTTAAATTATTGAGCTTCTCTTTGTTTCAAAAATAGTTTAACATTCTCTACTTAACAGGGCCAATCACGTGAAGGTGGAAGCTCATCTGGCCCCTCTTAAGAGCCTCTTATGACCCTTTACGACATTTTAAGACCTCCAAGATGTGTATTCTTAGGGGTTGTAAAGGGTCATAAAGGATCATAAGGGGTCCTGGGACACAACAACTGAGAAACATAAATGTAGGCATCATCGTCACAAATTTTTGGAGACAACATAATTGAATGTTATACCCAGATGATGCAAAGCAACCACTACTCCTCTGGAACTGGAGGAGTAGTAGTTTCTTTGCATTGTCTAGGTATACAACTCAATTATGTTGTCTCCAAAAAATTGTGACCATGATGCCTACATTTAGGTTTCTCAGCTATTGTGATATCTACATTTATGTTTCTCAGCTATCATTTTTATGTGCATATTTTTTGTGTTTGGGAAGACACCTTTGTAGCCTGGGCCTGGATCCTACAGCAATTACCTTCATAACAATGAAGTAGATGACAGATGAGCAATTAGCTTCCCAAGAAAAATATGTTGAAGGATCCAAGTCCAGGCTAGAAATGTGTCTTCCCATGCTAGCAGTACTCTTCTTCAATATGTGTTTGATTATAAGAATCTTTTGCTTCTTCCTAATTGCAGCCAGAGCTTCATTTTCATCAAGATTCAACTCCACTTCTCCCATGTCATCATCCTTGTCACCCTCATTTGTCATCCTAAGCCCTTCTTTCTTTTCCAGGTCATCAAGCCTCTACAAGATATCTGGATCAATAAAGTCTGCAACATTGTGTCCATCCATGATCTCAGGAATATCATCTTCTTTCCGCTCTTCATTTGTCAAAATATACTGCTTCTTCAAGCTTGTAGAGTAGTCTCTAGTCGTTGCAAATCAATCTTATTACAAACTACAATAAGAGGCTTATTGGTAAATAGAGGTTTTATGCTATGAAACAATGCTGCTTGTTGCACAATACTATAACCACAGGACCCCGAAACATCAAGGAAAAATAAAACAACCACCTTCAAATGAGCCAAGGTAATAATATTGAGTATTTCTATGGTGTTCTTTTCCTCCAAGGGGTGGTCTAAAATATGAAGGGTATCAATAGGGTAAATAGCTTCAAATTGTCACAGAGGCCTAATGGCATTGCCTTGTAGCCCACAACATAAAGCACAGTGCTCAAAGCAAAGTACATGTCCATATTGTAGAAATGGAAAATAAACAACAAGAAAACAAAGAAAAACAAATAAAAAATAAAATATTGCAATTAAATAATCACCAACAATGATACACATAATACCTCTGCATGTAGCCCATATTTAACATTTCAAATGCAAGAATGAAAGAAAACATGGAACTAAGCCCACAGTTCGTAGGCCCACAGAGGGACATTAATCATAGTCATAGAAATATGATTATTTTAAAATGGAATACACCAAGGAGTACCATCATAAATATTGACCATTTATAATCATGAATAGTAAATAATCAAATAACTCATTTTTTTATCAGCATGTGTAGTCTCTGTGTATATGAAAAATGGATGAAATATCAAGATGAAATAAAATAGTGAACAAAAATTCAAATTCAAGGCCTAATTTATCAAGAGCAACAAACATTAGGATGAAAGAAAAACCATTAGGACTATAGAAAAATCATTAGGACTATAGAAAAATCATTAAGACTTGAAAATCAAGTTCTAGAAAAATTATTACGACTAGAGAAAAATCATTTAGACTAGAAAATCAAGTTCTAGAAATGGACAGTTCTGATGCTTTGCCATTACAACAATTGAGCATTCATCATTTGGTACTTCTTGGTGTATTCCATTTAAGTTTTTTAGCTAGCATGTTTATGTGCATGTTCTTTATGTATTTGGCTTCTCTCCCTCGCAAGGAATATGTGGATAGGTAATTGATTTGAAAACATGATGATTTGACAGTCTTTTTTTAGGATAGGCGTAATCATCCTGCCAACCTTAATTAGAAACATTTGTGATATATGTCAAGTACTTATAATTAGTATGCCCAACAAATAGAGACTTAGTAGTAAAAGCATGTCCTTTGGTTTACTAGTTTACTTATAATCAGTATGTCCTTTGGTTTACTAGTTTACTTATAATCAGTATGTCCTTTGGTTTACTAGTTTAATCTAGTTTAAGAATGGTTTGTTTCATGTTTGAATGTACCATTGAATGAAGCTTGGCTATATTAAGTACAATCTTAAGACTCATGACTCTTCAAATTCTCTTGTTTCCTTCAGACCTCCAAACATGTGTACCATGAGATTTCCTCCAACAAATGGACTTGTGATGATTTTCACAATAGTACATGTGTTGGAGGACTACTCAAAGTACTGCTTAGGCAAATATAAATGTTCATCACCTATACATATAAGAGATGATCATAGAAGGTATATGCATATGTGAAAAACATGCATATTTGACCAAGCAATACTGGGAGCTAGACCTAGCAACAAATAGATTTGTGGTGATTTTCACAATAGTACATGTGTTGCTAGGTATAAGCTCTCAATAGCACTCAAGAAAATATGCATGTTCATCACCTGTGCATATGAAGTGGCCTCTGATGGAAGATATAATCACTAAATTCTGCATACTCCTTATTTTGTTTTGGGTTCATATTGTTAGACACGGTCTTTCTTGAATGGAATGACTCGTTACTTGTACATTGACTAGAATGTTGGTAAAAGAAGGATGATTTGTTTGCAACCATATTTTCAACTCTAATTTTCTCAACACAAAGGGACATTTATCATAGCCATAGAAACATGATTATTTTAAAATAGAATACACCAAGGAGTACCATCATAAATATTGACTATTTACAATCATGAATAATTAACCTTAATCAAATAGCTCATTTTTTTATCAGCATGTGTAGTGTCTGTGTATATGAAAAATGAATGAAATATCAAGCTGAAATAAAATAGTGAACAAAAATTCAAATTCAAGGCCTAATTTATCAAGAGAAACAAACATTAGGACAAAAGAAAAATCATTAAGACTATAGAAAAATCATTAGGACTATAGAAAAATCATTAAGACTAGAAAATTAAGTTCTAGAAAAATAATTATGACTATAGAAAAATTATTTAGACTAGAAAATCAAGTTCTAGAAATGGACGGTTCTGATGCTTTGCCATTACAATAATTGAGCATCATCATTTGGTACTTCTTGGTGTATTCCATTTAAGTTTTTCAGCTTTCATGTTTATGTGCATGTTCTTTATGTGTTTGGCTTCTCTCCCTTGCAAGGGATACGTGGATATGTAATTGATTTGAAAGCATAATGATTTGATAGTCTTATTTCAGGATAGGCGTAATCATCCTGACAACCTTAATTAGCAACATTTGTGATATATGTCAAGTACTTATAATCAATGTGCCTAAAAAATAGAGACTTAGTAGTAAAAGCATAAGGTTTCACATCAACATCTGCCCCTAGTAAGTATTAGGAGCCTTTCAAAATTTGTAAAGAACACAACATTTGCAAATCCAATTGATATTTCATTAAAACCTATGTTCTTGATTAAGTTCTTAAAGATTAAAACATGAAACCATCAAGTTCTTCACCTACATTCTTCATGGTTGTGGGAAGTTGTGATGGATTTATATGTAACCTTTGGAAGTCATTGTATAGAAGATTTCAGCCTGGAGTGTACGACGGGAACATAGATTCAATAAAAAATAGAAGTTTAAATCTGCAAGTCCATTGTGTTATGTATTGTTGAAAGGCTTCTTTACTTATTGTTTTTGTTTCTAAATTAAAGGATGGAATAGTAAGCAATCTCGAAGCATTCATTTCATCATTGAATGTATTATGAGCACTTTAAAATTTTGTTCCTTACGTTTTGACTGGTAAAATCAATGACTGTTCCAAGTAATGTTTTTAATCCTTTGAAGTTTCTCATGATCCTAATGTAAGTTGATTGGATTAAGAAATTTGGGGGATCTAATAGGACTTTAGGGGAGTTAAATAAATGTTTTGGAAGACTTATAGGAACTATTAGCATGACCATTCCTTCATCTACAATGAGTTAGGACTAAATTTGCTAAGTTTTTCCTTTGTTTTGAAGAGTATTTTATAATCTATTTCCTTTCCATGGATCCAAAGGCCTAGGACCCATGGAAAGAGGATACTAATAATGTATTATACAAATCTAATGTTCTTTACTTGTAGAGATTTGAGAAAGTAAAGAGAACACTAGCTAGAACAGTGTGTTCCTTAAGGGAATTAATAGCTAGGGAGCAACAGTAAGAGTTTGGCCCTAAGGGAGAGGCATTTTTTATGATTTGGATAGTCATATATTTGTATAATAATGGTCTAAATAGTCATGATAAGTGTCTCAAAAACCTCTCCAAACATGTAAGATTGTCTTCAATTCTTTATTGATCTCTTCTAAACATTAACCAAATCAAAACTATATTTTAATAAGTGAATAAGTGAATAAGTCAAACCACTAGTCTCCAAAGCATTCAATAAGTGAATATGAATGTTTGAAAACTACTCCCAACAATTCTTAAACAAAATAAAGTATGTTTAAGAATTATTGGGACTAGTCCTTTGGCGTGTATTAAACATAATATAATTCTCAACATATTATTATCATTCTATTTCTTTTAATCTACTGTTTCGTGCCTATCCCATGCTTTATCTCCATTATTTGAATATTATTCAATATTTTGAAATGTTCACTATGGTTATCAAATGGAAAAAATAGAAAAAAAAAATTAACACGATTTTTTTTTACAAAATTGAACCATGGGATGTTTACAAAAGAGAAATAGAATGATAATAATATGTTGAAAATTCTATTATGTTTAATACATGCCAAATGACCAATTGTATGAAATTTTTAATCACATAGCATTTCACTATTGTATGAGTGGATTGTGCAGGAAAAGTTAACATTATACAAGGAGCAAACTCCTCAACACATCTTGGAAACCATTCAATTCAATAATAAATGAAACCTAACACCAACACTATTCCTTCCATTCACTTCTACCAAGAATAAAGAATTTAATCCATTCAACATTACATATAATCATTAGACAGTTACATTTCCTGACTGTGTAGAGGAACAATCATGACCAAAATGATCAAAAGTACTTTCACCCTTGCACAAGCTATTCCAGACTTCAAGTAAAATGAGAAATATGCTATATCAAATCATTCATATTTATAGTAACCATTCAAAGGATCATTTTGTCAATGAACCCTCTAATTGTACCCCTATGGTAGAGAAAGGAAACTTTCAAATAGACAAAGGAAACTTAGTAAAACCAGTCTATGCCGTTGTTTGTGAGGGTACAATCATGATAAGTGTCTCTCAAACCTCTCCAAACATGTAAGAATGTCTTTAAATACTTTATTGATCTCTTCTAAACATTAATGCATGGATAGTCAAACCAGTAGTCACCAAAGCATTCAATAAGTGAATATGAATGTTTGAAAACTTTCCTCTCAACTTCTCCAACCACTCCTAATCAGTTAGAGGCATTAGTTGAGTGTTTAGATACTAAAAACTTCTTAAATATACTTTATCTAATATGATGAATTGTAATATCAAAAAAACATGAATCCAAACATTTCAAAATAGTGAATCGATATCCTTGACCACAAGCACCAATAACATCAAATAATGGAGATAAAGCATGGGCTAGGGCACAACACCAGTAGAATTTGGTCATTTCAGTGAGTATTTATGATCAAATAAAATGCAATGCATTTGAAATTTGTGGTCTAATATGATGCCAGAGGCTTGAAAGATGTTATCTATCAAACATACCAATCAAAGATGAAGAAATCACATACCTTCTCTTGCACTCAGCTTGCATGAAGGAAGATTTGATAGCCAAATCTTCCTTGTCCCACACGAAGAACATGCCATTGGTTCAGTTTAGCATGCTATTATCATATCAAATAAAGTATGGTTTAAGAATTGTTGGTAAGGATAGGAATAGTGGAGATTCTATAAAATATCCCTCTAACTGATTTGGAGTGGTTGGGGAGGTTGAGAGGAATGTTTTCAAACATTCATATTCACTTATTGAATGCTTTGGAGACTACTGGTTGGACTGTGCATGCATTACTAGTGACTGAGATTCATTAAAGGATACAAAAACCTTCATTTTGGGTTATTGTGTGGATTCATCCGCTTTAGCCAGGAAGATAAAGAAGATGGGGTAGGAGGACATTGTGGTAGAAGAAGTATTTAAAGATATTTACATGTCCCCTATCTGTGAAATTGAGAATATAGGTGATTAAGATCATGTTGAGGATTGAGGGGGGTCTTAATTAGGGAGGGGCAACAAGAAGCAATAGAAAAAGTTTTTAGGAGTTTGGAACAACATTTCAGAATCCATGAATGGTATGGGTAAGGTGACCTTCATTCTTGGTCGTGACTTCAATGAAACATTGGATATGGCTGATAAGAAGAAGGTTGAGGGAAGGGGGATTGTGAAAGACTTTTTATCATTGTATTGTGTATTTCCAATATGTTTGGATGTAGGGCAGACTAGGAGAATGAAAGATCACTCACTGATTACATGATAGCTCAGTTTTGAAGAGTCACTGGTTAAGGGGATAGTCAAGGTCTGGATGTTGATAGTGTTCATCGAGGGAAGGGGGATTATAAAAGACTTGTTATCATTGTATTTTGTATTTCCAATATGTTTAGATGTAGGGTAGAACAAGAGAATGAATGATCACTCATTGATTGCATTATAACCCAGTTTTGAAGGGTCACTGGTCGAGGGAACAGTCAAGGTCTGGATGCTAATAGTGTTCCCTGAGGGAAGGTGGATTTTGAAAGAATTTTTATCATTGTATTGTGTATTTCCAATATGTTTGGATGTAGGGAAGACTAGGAGAATGAAGGATCACTCATTGATTGCATGATAACCCAGTTTTGAAGGGTCACTAGTTGAGGGGACAATCAAGGTCCGGATGTTGATAGTGTTTGTTGAGGGAAGGGGGATTGTAAAATTTTTTTTTATCATTATATTGTGTATTTCCAATATGTTTGGATGCAGGGCAGAATAAGAGAATGAAGGATCACTCACTGATTGCATGATAACCCATTTTTGAAGGGTCACTAGTTGAGGGGATAGTCAAGGTCGAGATGTTGATAGTGTTCCTTCAGGGAAGGGGGATTGTGAAAGACTTTTTATTATTGTATTATGTATTTATAATATGTTTGGATGTAGGGAAGACTAGGAGAATGAAGGATCACTCACTAATTACATGATAACCCAGTTTTGAAGGGTCACTAGTTGAGGGGACGGTCAAGGTCTAGATGTTGATAGTGTTCCTTGAGGAAGGGGGATTGTGAAAGACTTGTTATCATTGTATTGTGTATTTCCAATATGTTTGGATGTAGGGTAGACCAGGAGAATGAAGGATCACTCACTAATTGCATGATAACCCAGTTTTGAAGGATCGCTGGTTGAGGGGATAGTCAAGGTCTGGATGTTGATAGTGTTCCTTGAGGGAAAGCAGATTGTGAAAGGCTTGTTATCATTGTATTGTGTATTTCCAATATGTTAGGATGTAGGGCAGACTAGGAGAATGAAGGATCACTGACTGATTGCATGATAATCTAGTTTTGAAGGGTCACTGGTTGAGGGGACAGTCAAGGTCTAGATGACTAGGCCATTCGAGGACCCTATTTCTTTGTATTAATGTCTATTCAAATTGGATGCATGGATTTCTTGTGAATTATCAGCTACTATGTATCCTGCAACTGCATCCGTAAATCTGCATATACTTCTCTAGGGTTGTAAGCCACTTAGGGATCAAAATAGAGAAACTAAATCAAAATTGTTCTTTGTCCTATCTCCTTTTAACAAAGTCTCAACCATCAATAATATAACAATACATTTGATGCCCTAAGCTATAAATACAAATGGTGCCTAGCTAAAAGCTCATGGGTTGTCCATTTGATAACCACAGTCAACATTTCAAAAAAATGGATATCCTTGAGCACAAGCACCAATAACATCAAATAATGGAGTTAAAGCACTAAATCAAAATCATTCTTTGTCCTATTTTCTTTTAACAAAGTCTCAACTATCAATGATACAATACATTTGATACACTAAGCTATCAATACAAATGGCACCTAGCTAGAAGCTCACGGGCTATCCATTT
>BSBK01011663.1:0-152500 GCA_027943335.1 Chamaecyparis obtusa | reverse complement strand
ATAAACTATCAATTTAATTTTGCCAATGTCGAGGTGCTTCATTCAAGCAATATGATCTTTTCTTCAATCTTCACACCTCCTTACCTTTGACGTAAAAACCTTGTGGTTATTTCATATATATTTGATCTTCCAAATCACCATGTTGAAAAGGGTTTTGAACATCAAGTTGTTCCAAATGCAAATCTTTAGTGTCCACAATACATAAAATAATGCATATAGAAGTCATTTTTTACAACTAGAGAAAAGATCTCATTAAAATCAGTTCTTTTTTTTATGCAAATCCCTTTACATCTAACGTGGATTTAAATATTTTCTTAGCTCCATCCTCCTCTTTAATAATTTAAACACATTTATTTGGCAAACCCTTTTTACCTATAGGCAACTTACTTAATTCTGAAGTATGAATTTTCAACAAGGAGCCCATTTTTTCTTCCATGGAAAGCTCCCACTCAACCTTTGTATCCACTTGCACAACTTCATTAAATATCCTTCTAGTTCACCCACATATGTTAATAAAATAGAATAGATAGAGGGAGAGAACCTTTTAAGAAATGTACTTTTCCCTGTTGACTATCGATCATTCACTAGATTTTTGGGTATTTTAATTGTTGCTATTGTGGATCATCAGGAACCAATGGAACATCACTTTTGGATTATCATCAAGAACAAAAAAATCATTTTCTTTCTTCTCATGCTATTGTAAGGGATCTTTGTACAACACTTTCTAATTAAATATGGCATCCCTTCCTCATACAATTTTATAAATTTCAACATCCAAAAGTATATAGCCAAATTCATCAATTCCATATCTGAAAAATATACATTTATTTGACTTGGTTTCTAACTTGCTTCTATTTTCATAATCTATATGTGCAAATGATTCACAACTAAAGGATCAGAGAAAAGAACAACTCACCTTCTTACCTATCATTTTTCTTCTAAAATAGCACCAGCCAAAGAGTAGAATGACCTATATTGATTAAATAAACAATAATGTTTACATCCTCTTCTCACGTGTTTAAGGGAAGCATAATATGAAACCTCATACTCCTTGCACACTCCATTATTGTCCTATTCATGTGCTCAACCACTTCATTTTCTCATGGAGTTGTTGGAACCATTTTATTCCTACGAATACCATTAGAGGAATAATAATATTCAAACTTTTTATTGGAATACTCACCATGATTGTCAGATATGAGACATTTAAGTCTTTTACCAATCTCATTCTCAACTAGGCTTTCCATTTTTTTAAAAGTTTCAAATACATCAAATTTATGCCTAAGGAAATAAATCCATACTTTTCTAGTTAGAGCACAAATGAATGTAACATAATATAGAGATCCACCAAGGGAGGATACTTTCAAGCTAGTCCCCATACATCCATATGTACAAGCTTGAATTTATAATCTTTCTTTACTCCCACTCTTTAGAAAACTATCACTCTTTTATTTTTCATACACACAACTTCCACATAAATCTAACTTGACATATTTTAAGCCTAGTAAAACTTCTTTGAATGATGTTATTTCATACCTTTCTCACTCATGTTCCCAAATCTATTGTGCCATAGTGTTGTTTCAAAATCCATAGCTATCGCTTTAGGCTCTACCTACTCAACAGGAACAATTCTTCTTGAACATTGAATTTTTTCTATAATAATTAAAGTAGAAGGAACAATATGACCTGTACTAAGATATAAAGTGCCTAGATTCACACCTTTTTCGACTACTAAGGAACCTTTGAAACCTTCCAAATTTTATCACTAAAAGTAACCATGTAACCTTCAACACCTATATGCCCTATGGAAATTAAATTCCTTCTTATTCTTGGAATTTTCCTTACCTCTTGTCATATCCAATCATTCATATTCTACAAATTAATCTTAATTATTCCCTTTCCAACAAATTGTCAAGGTTTATTATCTCTCAAATACACTATAGTTCCCAAAATCCCCTTGGATATAATAAAGAAAATAATTTGTATGGGGTGTGGCATGAAATGATGCCCCTGAATCTAGAACCCATGAATCGTCAACATTTTCAAGGGATAGAAGAAAAAAATCCTATTTTTATTTTTTACTTAACTTATTTTCTTGCTTATTACCTTCTTTTTTGTCGGCTTTATTATTCTCCAGTACCAATAGTATTTCTTCTTATAACCTAGTTTTCCATGGTGCTAGCAGTCATTTGGTCCTCTAAATTAAAACCTCTTTGCATTTAATTTTACTCATTATTTCCTATGACTTCTAGAAATATTTCCCCTGTTTGTTGATCTACCTCTGCTTTCTACATTCAAATGCTACTTGATGAGGATCTGCCTAATATTATCCTATAAATTTCCTCAGTCCAAATAATGTCAAAAACATCATCTAATTTTAGGGTATTTGAACCACAACAAAGTTACTAACCACCATTACAAAGGCATTCTACCTTTCAGGAAAAGAGAATAGAAACAAAAGAGCCCAATTTTTTTCATCAAAACTGATATTAATAGAAGATATTCGATTGATAACTGTATTAAAATCATTAGCCATGATGAATGATGCTCCCCTTAATACCAAAAACACATAATAGAAACAAAGAAACAAAAACAATTTGCAAAAATAGAAAATGAGCTTCTTATTATCTCCACAAATGTAGAATTACAAATTTTAGAATTGCATTATCCAAAGCCACATGGGCATTTCCCCTTACAATATTATGTAGGGAAAAGCCAAAAATCATTACCCAGATCTACCTAGAACTTCCCTAGACAACACTATGGACCTTTCTTATATAGGCAATTTCCACCACCTGAGAAAGTTCCAGAAATTTAGCCCTTAAGGCCAATTATCCTAAGAATTATATTATTATTTTATTTTTTTTTACATAGGGCCGGCTCCAAAGAATTACAAAATATGTTTTAAGTAGCCCAACTTCTAGAGGCCATAAATTTTTAATTGTAGCTCTATTTTCCTATAATAACCATTTTTTAAAATGGAAGGACTGACTAAAGTTCCTGGCTCATGCAACCTCAAGTTAGCAAGAGGTCTATCACAATCTGAAGCCTCTAAGGCCTTCAAAATTGAGCTCAAAGATTTCATACCCAACAACCTCAATAACTTCAGTGATATAGATGATATAGAAATAAAACTCAACTGGTAGGCTGATAAGACTAAGATGAATCTGCAACTATGAAATTAGAACATTATGAGATCATATGACCAACTTACTAAAAAATAGTAATTTTCCATAAATAGTAGCTCCGCACAAGATAGCTCTTATTGAAAAGAAACCAAAAATACTTTTGGGTGATGCAAGATTGCTATTACACCCAAGATGGTCCTGCATCAGACACCTTGGGTAATTTGAGAAGTGACCCTATTAGGACTCAGGTGTGAAGAGGAAAACAAAGTCAGTTAACCTCCTCCTTGTTAGCCATGATGAATCTTCAACATGTTTCCCTTTCCATATGACCAAATATTTTTCATATTTTTTTCCTTGTACTTTTTTGGACAAGACTATCTAGTATATCTTCAATCTCCTTAGTAGTTGAACTAGTGCTAGAATACTCCACTATGATTCTATGATCTCATCTTTAACACCCCCTTCATTTTACTCTATCAAATATGAAATGTTAAATAATGGTGAAATATTTATCTCTGTAGGCAACTCAACCTCATATGCATTTTCTAAATCATGCTTCTTTAGTATCTTACATGGCCCACACCTTTTCATTTTGAACTTGTTGTATGTACCAACTTGAAATCTCTTCTCCCACAAATGAACCATGACTTCATCCCACCTAAAATTCTTTGTCTTCTTTTCTAATTTTCCTTAGCCTTATACTAAACATTCATCTTGGTAATGTGCTTCCTCACTTCCTCATGGATGTTCTTCAAATTTTTTTCAAAATCCTCAGCTTCAACACTACTTATCTCTCATTTATTTATATTCCTCAACTCAGATGCATTTCTAGAACTACTTCCATATACAATCTAGAATGGTGATTTACTAGTGCTCCTATTGACATAATTATTGTATGCAAATTTTTCATGTGGTAAAATCAAATCCCATCTCGTTGGCTTATCTCCAACCAAACATCTCAGCAAATTTCCAAAACTCCTATTCACCACCTCTATCTATCCATCAGTTTGTGGATGATGTGATGAAATGAACTTGAAATGCATCTTCAACTTCTTCCACAATGTGCACCAGAAATATATAAAAAACTTAGTGTCTCAATCTGAAATTGTGCTCTTTGGAAAACTATGTAGTATCACCACTTATTTGGAAAACAATTCTTCTACATGAAGAACATCAATAGTCTTCTTGTAGGGAATGAAATGTCTCATCTTCAAAATTCCATCAACTACCAAAAAAATTGAATCATGTCCCCACTGAGTCCTCGGTTAACAAAGAAAAAAATTCATACTGATATCCTCCCATGGCTTCTTTGGTATAGGTAATGGCTAATACAACCATGTACATTCTAGTTCACTCTTTTCTCCATCTAACACACTCTTCAACTTTGTACAATCTTCTTGACATCTTTCTGCAATAGTGGCCAATAATAATTCTCACTAACCAAAGCAAGGGTTTTATCATGACAAAAATGTCCAGCCATTCCTCCACTATGCTTCTCCTTGATGAGATTCCCCCTCATAGAAGTTTGTAGAATGCACAACTGACTCCCTCTGAATAGCATACTATCATGGATAATAAAATCCAACCACTTTGTTCTTTCTAGAGTAATAGGTTTTGTACAAGCTTTACAAGCCTTTCCAAAATTAGGATCCTTTGGATACAAATTCTTGAGTTCCTTGAACTCAACCACCTTAATCTGCATCTTTGTCAGCAATAGTTACCTTCTACTAAGCGCATCTACAACCTTATTAGACTTTCCACTCCTATGTTAGAAAACAAATATATAACTCTGCAAAAACTCAACCCATTTCAAATGCCTTTGATTCAACTTTCCTTGACTATTCAAATATTGTAAAGCTTGATGATTCATATACAAAAAAAAATCCTTACGAAGTTGATAGTGTCTCCACTTCTTTAATGCCTGAACTATAGCATAAAATTCTTGATCATAAACAAAATACTTTCTCTTGGCAGCATTGAACTTCTCACTCAAATAAGCAATAGGTTTACCTTCTTGACTCATAATAGCTCCTATTACAGTACCATTAGCATCACAGTCTACTTGAAACCCCTTATTAAAATTTGGAAGTGTTAAAACAAGTTGTTTTGTAACTTTTTGTTTCAACAGTTTAAAACTCTTGTCTTCCCCATTAGTCCACTTGAACTCTTTTCTATCCCATCTCATTGTTTCAGTAAAGGGTCCACAAATACTGTTAAAATTTTTGATAAACTTTTTGTAAAATATAGGTAAACCATGAAAATATATTACCTCAGTTGCAATCCTTGGAGTAGGCAATTCAAAGATATCCTTCACTTTCTCTGGGTTCATTTTGAGACCTTCTTCTAAAACTACAAATCTCAAATACACTAACTCTTTCTTCACAAAAATGTACTTATTCAAATTAATCAATAATTTTTCTTCTCTTAACTTCTCAAATATTATATGAATATGCATCATATGCTCCTCCAATATCTTACTAAAGACCAAAATATCATCTAGGTAAACAATGACAAATTGACCCAAAAATTCTTTTAGAACCTCATTCATGAGCCACATGAAGGTGCTCGGTTCATTGGTTAACCCAAAAGGCATTACTAACTAGTCATATAATCCTTCTTTTCTCTTGAAGGTAGTCTACCTTCATCTCCTTCTTTGATACAAATTTGATGAAATCCACTCTTTAGATCTATCTTTGATAAAGACAGCTCCACTCATACAGTCCATAATATCATCCTTTTGTGGCAGTGGAAATCTATACTTAATTATAATTTTGTTTATAGCCCTAGAATCTATACACATCCTCGATTCTTCATTATTTTTTGTTGCTAATATTTGTAGTACAACATAGGAAATCAAGCTCTCTCAAATTAACCCCTTTTGTAATAGCTCATGTACTTGTTTGTTCAACTCTTCACTTTCTACTGGTGTCATTCTATGTGCTACCTTATTTGGAAAATTGGCTCCTAGAATCAAGTCCATCTAATGACTAATCTTTCTTACTAGTGGTAATCCATTAGGTACATTATCAAATACAATATCCTCAAACTCATTCAACAAATCTGCAACTTCTATAAGTACATCGTCTACTTCCTATTTACCAGGTTTTGGAGTTAAAGAAAAACTTACATACTCATGTCTCATACCTTCTAAGAATTTTCTTCCATCAGCAAAACTTATTTTTGCATTACCACATACATTTTCTTCTATGTCTTTCAATGACTGTAGATTATGTCATACACCATCCTTTGTCAGGGAATAGGTATTCACATGACCATCATGTACAACACACCTGTCAAACTACCAAGGTCTACCCAACAACCTATGACATGCATCCATAGGTATGATATCACATAGTACCTCATCATGGTATTCTCCAATCTTGAACTTCAATGGGCAGTGTTCACTAACCATGACCTTTTGGTCATCCTATACCCAAGAAATTAGATATGGATGTGGGTGTTTCTTCCTCTTGAGATTCAACTTAGTGACCATCTCTTTTGACACCAAATTCTCAGTGCTTCCACTATCAATAATCACATCACAACACTTATCTTGACACTTGCACCTAGTGAAAAACAGGCTCCTCCTTTGCTCAGGTTCATGCTCGCCACTCAGCAGGACTCTTCTATTAATTAGGATTTCTCCTCTTTCAACATCTTCAAAATGTGATGATCTCACATAATTGTCTACATGTGCAACTTTGGCCTTCCCTTCATTCCTCCTATCTATCCTTACTTGGCATTGAGGACATTCAAATTCCCTATGACTATCTTCTCCAAAGTGAAAACATGTTCCATGGAAGCCTCCTCTTCCAGATCCTTGTCCTCTTCCTCTTCCTCTTTGATCTCTATTATTCTAATCATGGAAATGATTGAAATTATTTCCTCTCTGGTTTTGACTACTGCTAGCCTCATCCTTCTTTTTTAGATCTTCATTTTGGCCTCCATATGACCGTTCACTAGATCTTCCACTGGGACTTCTTCTATTTTGTCTGCTCTCAAACGTCTTGCTCATTTTTTCCTCTACTTTTAGCATGAACTAGTATGCCTCTTTAATACTATTCATTCAAGCTAAATTCAACTCTCATGAATGCACAACCTCAACCCATTAAGGTAACCAACAAATTTCTCCTTATTAGCTTCTACATGGCCTATTCTAATAAAGATTCAATAGAACTCCTTTGTATACTCCTAAACAAATCTTCTTACTTATTTCAAATTTTGCATTTTCTTCAATAAGTCAAGGTCATAATCTACATGAAAGAACTATCACTTCAATTTATCCACCATCTGATCCCATCTTGTGATTTTATCCTTTCCTCTTCTATTTGACTCTAATTGAATCTCTTGCAACTAGATCTTCACATGACCCTTCAATGTGGCCTTTTTATACTTGACCCGGTCAGGATCCTCAATGTCTTCATACTCAAAATATTCTTCTAATTCATTGATCCAATCAATCAACTCCTTTGGGTTAAGATTTGTTGAAAATGCAGGAACCTCAATCTTAGGTCTTTTCCTGATTTTCAAAATGGCCCAAAAAAGTCTTTCTTCCTCTTGGTTCATAATTTTTCTTTTTTCCTTCTTGATAAAAATTTCCTTCTTTAGCTTCATCCTCGCTTTCATTTCTGACATTAAGATTCATTCCTCTGGGAATCTCTTCTTGCAATGGTCACACTTGTCACTGGAGTGCTCTAACCTCAGGTGTCACATTGCCAACTCTTCTGCCACGTTCCCTTCATGGAGGCATTTTCTTGTTGCTTGCTGAAATTGTAACCACAGTCTTGGTGCAAACTGCCTCACAATTGGTGACCTATCTACACACTCAAGAACTCCCACTCTCATACCACTTGATGAAGGATTCTCCCCTTAATACCACAATGACATAATAGAAATAGAGAAACAAAAACAATTTGAAAGAACAAAAAATGAGCTTCTTATATTATCTCCACAAATGTGGAATTACAAATTTTAGAATTACAATATGTAAAGCCACATGGGCATTTTCCCTTACAATATTTTGTAGGGAAAAGTCATGTATCATTACCCAGATCTACATAGAAATTCCCTAGACAACACTAGAGAACTTTCTTATATAGGCAATTCCCACTGCCCAAGAAGGTTCTAGAAATTTAGCTCTTAAGGCTGACTATCAGGACTAAGAATTATTTTCTTTTCTTTTCTTTTTACATAGGGTCGGCTCCAAAGTATTACAAAAATTTTTTTTAGGTAGGCCTACTTCCGGAGGCCATAACCTTTTTAGCATAGCTTTATTTTCCTATTATAACCACTTTTCAAAAATGGTAGGACCTAATCTAATGTGCTTGACTCATGCAAGCTCTAGTCAGCTGGGGGTCGATTGTGATATAGAGCCTATAAGGCCTTCAAAATTGAGCTTAAATATTGCATACCTAAAAACCTTAATAACTTCATTGATACAGATGATATAGCAATGAAACTCAATGGGTAGGCTGATATGACTAAGATGAACCTCCAACTATGAAATCAAAACATTCTGAGATCATAGGACTAACTTACTAAAAAGTAGTAAGTTTCCATAAATAGTTTCTCCTCAAAAGATAGCTCTTATTGAAAAAAAACCATAAATATTTTTGGGTGATGCAAGATTTCTCTTACAGCCAGGATGCTCCTACATCATACACCTGAGGTAATTTGAGAAGTGACCCTATCATGATTCAGGTGTGAAGAGGAAAACCAAGTTGGTTAACCTCATATTTGTTAGCCATGATGAGTCTTCAATAGGTCCTTCTTTCCATTTGACTAGATATTATTCATATGTCCTATTTCTTGTGCTTTTTCCAACATGACTGTCGAGTATATCTTCAATCTCCTTGGTAGCTGAACTAGTTGCTGGAATACTCCACTATGCTTCTATGATCTTATCTTCAACACCCCTTTCATGATAGTCAGTCAAATCTAAAATGTTAAATTCTGGTGAAATATTCAGCTCTGTAGGCAAGTCGACCTCATATGCATTTCTTGAATCATGCTTATTTAGTATCTTACATGGCCCAAACCCCTTCATTTTAAAATTGTTGTATGTACCAACTGAAATTCTATGATTTTGCAAATAAACCATGACTTCATCCCCAACCTAAAATTCCTTATCCCTGCTTTTCTCATTTTCCTTAGCCTTATACTACACATTCATCTTGGTAATGTGCTTCCTCACTTCCTCGTCGGTCTTCTTCAAATGTTCTAAAAAATCCTCAACTCTAGTGCTACTTATCTCTTCTTTATCTATCTTCCTCAACTCAGATTCATTTCTAGCACTAATTCCATATACAATCTGGAATGGTGATTTACTAGTGCTCCTATTAACAGAATTATTGTATGCAAATTTTGCATGTGGTAAAATCAAATCCCATCTTGTTGGCTTGTCTCCAACCAAACATCTCAGCAAAGTTTCCAAACTCCTATTCACCACTTATGCCTGTCCATTAGTCTGCCCAGATGATACAATGAACTGAACTTTAAATATGTCTTCAACTTCTTCCATAATGTGTACCAAAAATATCCAATAAACTTTGTGTCTTGATCTAAAACTATGCTCTTTGCCAAACCATGTAGTCTCACCACTTCTCTAAAAAACAATTCTTCTACATGAACAACATCATTAGTCTTCTTGTAGGAAATGAAATGTGTCATCTTCAAAAATTTGTCAACTACCACAAAAATTGAATCATGTCCCCGCTGAGTCCTCGATAAACCAAGCACAAAATCCATATTGATATCATCCCATAGCTTCTCTAGTATAGGTAATGCCTGATACAACCTTGCATTCTACTTCACTCCTTTTTCCATCTGACATACTCTACAACTGTGTACAAAATTATTGATATCTTGCTACAACTGTGGCCAATAAGAATTCTGACTAACCAAAGAAACTGTTTTATCATGACCAAAATGTATAGCCATTCCTCTGCTATGCTTCCCCTTAATGAGATTATCCCTCATAGAACTTCTTGGAATGTATAAATTAATCCCTCTAAATAACATACCATCCTGGATGATGAAATCCAACCACTTCATTCTATCTTGAGTAATATGTTTTGTACAAGCTTTCCAATCCTCTACAAAATCAGGATCCTTTAGTAACAAAGTCATGAGTTCCTTGAACCCAACCACCTCAATCTATATCTCTATCATCAATAGTTGCCTTCTGCTAAGCACATCTACAACCCTATTAGACTTTCCACTCCTCTGTTTCAAAATAAATTTATAACTCGACAAAAAATCAACCAATTTCAAATGTCTATGATTCAACTTTCCTTGAATATTCAAATATTGCAAAACTTGATGATCAGTATACAAAACAAACTCCTTAGGAAGTAGATAGTGTCTCCACTTCTTTAATGCCTGAACTATAGCATAAAATTCCTAATCATAAATAAAATACTTTCTCTTGACATCATTTAACTTCTCACTAAAATAAGCAAGAGGTTTACTTTCTTTACTCATAACAAATCCTATTGCAATACCACTAGCATCATAGTCTACTTGAAACACCTTATTAAAATATGGAAGTGCTAAAATGGGTTGTTCTGTAACTTTCTATTTTAACAATTGAAAACTCTTATCTACCCCATTAGTCCACTTGAACTCCTTTCTATCCCTTCTCACTATTTCAGTCAAGGGTTCACAAATAGTGCTAAATTTTTTGATAAACTTTATGTAAAAGCTAGCCAAACCAGGAAAAGATCTTACCTCAGTTGCAGTCCTTGAAGTAGGCAATTCAAGGATAGCCTTCTCTTTCTCTGGGTCTATTTATAGACCTTCTACTGAAACTACAACTCCCAAATAAACCAAGTCTTTCTTCACAAAACTACACTTATTCAAATTAATCAACAATTTTTCTTCTCTTAACTTCTAAAATACCATACAAATATGCATCATATTCTCCTCCAATGTCGTACTAAAGATCAAAATATCATCTATGTAAACAATGACAAACTTACCTAGAAATTCTTTCAGAACCTCATTCATGAGCTGCATGAAGGTGCTCGGTGCATTGGTTAGCCCAAAAGGCATGACTAACCACTCATACAATCCTTATTTTGTCTTGAAGGTAGTCTTCCTTTCATCTCCTTCTCTGATCTGAATCTAATAATATCCACTCTTTAGATCTATTTTCGAGAAATACATAGCTCCATTGAAATAGTCCATAATATCATCCATTAGTGGCAATGGAAACCTATACTTAATTGTAATTTTTTTTATAGCCCTGGAATATGTACACATCCTCCATTCTCCATTCTTTTTTGGTGATAATACTACTGGTATAGCATAGGGACTCAAGCTCTCTTGAATCAACCCCTTCTATAACAACTCATGTACTTGTCTATTCCACTCTTCACTTTTTGCTGGTGTCATTATGTGTGCTGCCTTATTTGGTAAAATGGCTCTTGAAATCAAGTCCATCTGATGACTTATCTTCCATACTAGTGGTAATCCATCAAGTACATTATCAGATACAATATCCTAAAACTCATTCAAAAAATTTGCAACTTCTATATGTACATCCTCTACTTCCTCTTTACCATCTTTTGCAATTAAAGAAAAAAACATATGCTCATGCCTCATACCTTTAAGAATTTTCTTCCATTAACAAAACTTATTCTTGAATTGTGACATACCTTTTCTTCTATGTCCTTCAATAGCTTTAGCTTATGTTGCACTCCATCCTTTGTCAAGGAATATGTATTCACATGACTATCATGTAGAGCATGCCTTTCAAACCTCCAAGGTCTACCCAATAGTATATGACATGCATCCATAGGTATGATATCACATAGTACCTCATCATGGTATCTCCCAATCTTGAACTTCACTATGCACCGTTCACTGACCATGACCTTGTCGTCATCCTATACCCAGCCAATTCGATATGGATGTGGGTGTTTCTACCTCTTGAGCTTCAACTTAGTGACCATCTCTTCTGACACTGAATATTCTATGCTTCCACTATCAATAATCACATCAAAATACTTATCCTCACACTTTCACCTACTACGAAATATGCTCCTCCTTTTCTCAGTTTCATTCTCACCACTCAGCAGGACTCTTCTGTTAATTAGCATTTCTCATCTTTTAGCATATTCAGAATGTGATGATATGGCTTCTTTGTCAAAATGTACAACTTTGTCCTAGCCTTCATTCCTCCTATCTATCCTTCCTTGGCATTGAGGAAATTCAAATGCCCTATTACCTTCTTCTCTATAGTGAAAACATGTTCCATGGAAGCCTCCTCTTCCATATCCTTGTCCTCTTCCTATTCTTCTTTGATCTCTATTATTCTGATCATGGAAATGATTGAAATTATTTCCTCTCTAGTTTTGACTACTACTAGACTCATCCTTGTTTTTTGAATCTTCATTTCAGCCTCCATATGACCATCCACTAGATCTTCTACCACAACTTCATCCATTTTATCTTCTCTCAAACTTCTTGTTCAACTTTTCCTCTACTTTTAGGGTGAACCAGTATGCCTCTTCAATACTATTCATTTGAACCAAATTCAACTCCTCATCAATGCTTGACCTCAACCAATTAAGGTAACATGAAACTTTCTCCTTATCATCTTCTATGTGCCCTATTTAGATGAGGATTCAATAGAACTCCTAAGTATACTCTTGAATAGATTCTCTTGCTTGCTTCAAACTTTGCATTTTCTTCCATAGGTCAATCTCACAATCAAGAGGAATGAACAGTCACTTCAATTTATCCACCATCTAATCCCATCTTGTGATTTTATCCTTTCCTCTTCTATTTTTCTCCAATTGAATCTCTTGCCACTAGATATTTGCATGACCCTTCATTCTAGCCTTTGCAAGCTTGTCATGGTCAAGATCCTTGATGTCTTCATACTCAAAATATTATTCTAATTCATTGATCCATTTGATAAACTCCTCTAGTTTAAGATTTCCTGAAAATGCATGAACCTTAATCTTAGGTCTTTTGCCGATATTGGAAATGGCCTAAAAAATCCTTTCTTCCTCTTGGTTCATAATTTCACCTTCTCTTTCTAGATTAGAATTTCCTTCTTCAGCTTCATCCTCACTTTCGTATCTGACATTAAGATTCATTTCTCTATGAATCTCTTCTTGCAATGCTCGCACTTGTCTCTAGAGTGATCTAACCTTAGGTGTCACACCACCAGCTCTTCTGCCATGTTCCCTTTGTGGAGGCATTTTCACATTGCTCATTGAAACCCTAACTACAGTCCTAGTGCAAAATACCTCACAGTCAGTGATTTGTCTACACACTTAGAAACTCCCTCCTTGATACCACTTGATGAAGGATGCTCTCCTTAATATCACAAACAAATAACAAAAATAGAGAAACAAAAAAAATGGCAAGAACAAAAAATGAGCTTCTTATTATCTCCACAAATGTGGAATTATGAATTTTAGAATTACAATATGCAAAGCCACATGGGCATTTTCCCTTACAATATTTTGTAGGTCAAAGCAATGAATCATTACCTAGATCTACCCAGAACTGCCCTAGACAACACTACAGACCTTTCTTATATAGACAATTTCCACTGCTAGAGAAGGTTCCATAAATTTATCCCTTAAGTCCAACTATCCTAAGAATTATTTTCTTTTCTTTTCTTTTTACATAGGGTCGGCTCTAAATAATTACAAAATATTTTTTTAGGTAGCCCAACTTCCGGAGACCATAAATTTTGAACTGTAGCTTTATTTTCCTATTATAACCACTTTTTAGAAATGGTAGGACCTAATCTATAGAGCCTGACTTGCACAAGTTCTAGTCAGTCGGGCCTCGATCGTGATCTAGAGCCTCTAAGGCCTTCAAAATTGAGCTCAAAGATTTTGTACCCAAAAAATCAATAACTTCACTGATACAGATGATAGAGCAATGAAACTCAACTGGTAGGATGATATGACTAAGATGAACCTCCAACTATGAAATCAGAACATTCCAAGATCATATGGCCAACTTGCTAAAAAATAGTAAGTTTCCATAAATAGCAGCTCTACACAAGATAGCCCTTATTTAAAAGAAACAAGAAATATTTTTGGGTTATGCAAGATTTCTCTTACACCCAGGATCCTCCTGCATGAAGCCCTCACAACAATGTATGACACTGGAGGAGGAGGAGACCACAAAGAATACAAGTATCAAAATTCAAATTTGAATTTGAGGAGGACTGGTGTGGTAGCAGCAAATGTTGGTCCTTTTGCTCTAGGCAGGAATTCTAGAATTTCTAAGGGATATGACATGCAAGGGAAGGATCCCAATGCTGGATAAAATCCTAGGGACCTAGGGGGGGCAGTTGTTTTGAGACTGTGGTTCATCAAAATGTCAGGAGGAAATAGTCAACCCTTTTTGGTGTCAAAACCATGGGAAAGTCATCTTTACCACCTGTTAGGAACATTTAAAACCTGGCTCTTGGGAGTTTTCCCATTTCTATGCTAGACCAGATCATTGATTTCAACATTGCTAAAATGGAAAAATCCTTGGTGGGTAGATTCCTAGGTGTAAGGCCTAACATTGAGGAGGTTCATGCTTATTGTAAGAGAATTGGTTATTGAAAGGGAAAGTTGATATTGTTGCTATGACTAAAGGATGTCTATCTTTTTTTTTCCTATGAAGAGGACCGATTGAAAATTTTATGTAATGGGCAATGGATGATTGGTAAAAATACTACGATCCTTTGAAAATGTCACTCTAATATTATATTTGAGGATGAATGCATGGTCGAAGCTCCTATTTGTGTCAATTTTCATGGACTTCCCTTCGAGTTCTATATGGGGGACATTTTTGGTAGTATAGCCAACTCCTTTTGGAGCTTCTATGTATTGATTTTATTATGACATCTAGAAGAAGATTGACTTATGTGAGGATTTGTGTTGGTGTGATGGAGGAAGATGATATGCCGGAAACTATTAGGATCCATCATAAGTTTGGATCCTAGGATCATAATATTGAATATGAATTTGTTCCCTTTTCCTAGTTCCATTGTAAGACAGCTACGCATTAGGTGAAGAAATGCTTGAGCAAAGAAATCTAGAGGATGCTGAAGAAGTGGGTTCTAGTTGGGAAGTTTCAGGGTAATGGTTAGGAGAATTATAGGATCTCTCAACACAAAAAATGTAGAGGGAGCTCTTCAAAGTTTGGATACTATTGAAAATGTGAAGAAGAATAGTAACATTAAGAATGGAATCAAGGTAAGTAATGGATCCCCACAAGGGAAGGATGGGGAGAGAGATAATGATGGTATGATTGAAAATTAGGGGGAAATTGAGAATTCTCAAGGTATGGTGGTAAAGGGTACCTTTGAAGAGGATGAGAAAACCTCAAATATGAATAGTAGTCCTGATTTGGGATTGATAGTAGATATGAGGAAATTTATGTAGAGTCCTGAAACCCTAGAGACCAAGGATGTTGTGAAGGATAGTTCTAAATGGTAGGATGCTCAACAATGTATTCTTCTAGGACAAGAACACCTAGATTATTTACATTTGTCTCCACATGTGATCAAGAGTAATTTTTTTGAGACCGTTACTCTGAAATAGAGATATGTTAAAACTATTAGCTAGGCTTTATAGGGGTGCCAAAATGGATGGGAGGATGAATCTCAAACATCTAATCATGTCAAAATATGTAAGAATAATAATAAAAAAAATAATTTTCATATATAAATACATGGAGCTCTAAAACTGGGAATGTAGGAGGGAGTCTATCCTTGCCTGGTAGACCATCTTGTTGGATACAATCATCTGAAGGACATTGTTGGCTTATCTATGTGTTGTCTTTGATGTCACACAAATGTCATATCAATTATAATTCTTAGTGTCTACCGAGTTCAGTCGGTCAGCTAAGCGATTTTTAGTGTCTACCGAGCTTAGTCGGTCAGTTAGGCGGTTTTTAGTGTCTACCGAGATCTCTCGAGTGTCTAAAGGAAACATGACAGGGTAACAGTGTTAACCGAGCCTCTTCGGTTATCAAAGGAAAAGTAGTGGTTATCGAGCTCTCTCGGTCTTCGAAGGATGTTGTAGAATTCGCTGTGGTTACCGAGTTCACTCGGTCACCAAAGGAAATCTTTTCAGGATTAATGTTTACCGAGCATGGTTGGCCTTTCAAAGGATTTTGTTATTACAGTTTGTTTATCTAAGCCGACTGTTATAATAATTATTTGTGCCAAATTGACAATCTAAATGTTAATTAGAATGGCATATATATAGAAGGTCAAGTGGTGAATAGAATATATACAGCATGCAGAAATCATTTTGAAGAAAGGTATGTGTGAATTTTGAAGGATGGTTAGATATCCTTGAGGAGCAGCAAAGATTTATTTGATCAGTAAGGATCTAGTGAAGCAGAATAGAGATCTATATTCAGTAATTCAGTTGCAGGTCATTTCATTGTTACTCTCTTACAATTGTAGCAGTGATATCAAAATCTCTTAACCGAGTTGGTTTAACTACTATTTTGTAAATCCTCTAACAAGGTGATAGTTCTATTGAATTGTTTCAAGACCTCTTACAAGGCCACTCCTAGTAGGGTGATTAAATCCTCTAACAAGGTCACACCTAATAGTGTGTTTTGTAACCTTTTACCGGGTTGGCTTCTAACCAGGCATCAATTCAGAAGATTGAAAAACAATAACTAGTTACATTGGTGGTTTTTCCCATATTAGGTTTCCACGGTAAATCTAGTGTCTCTTGTGTTCATGTTATTTTCTTTATTCATGTAAGTTAATCAGTGATGAATGCTTAAGAACAGTTTAATTATTACACAGTTCAAGGATCAAGTTTCAGCATTTCTCTGTATATTTACCGAGTGGCATAGTAAATAATTTGTTAAGATATTTAAGGGATCAGTGGTAATATTTTTGTGGTTAACTGATTCACCACCCCTTTTCATTACTCCATCTATATTTGCAACAATTGGTATCAGAGCTTTTGGTGCTTGCAGGAAGGGTTTCAAGGACCTACGCTAAAGATCAGGATGTCTTACAAAAGAGAAATTCCAAGGCTTAACAGAAATAACTTTTCAGCATGGCAAGGTCTCATGAGACTTCATCTGGCTTCCATTGGTGATTTAGGATGCAAATATATTGATCAAGGATATACAATTCCTACCGGCACATTAATTGTTGAAGACATTGCAGAGACGAAGAACCATAACACTATGATGATAGACATTGCATCAGCTCTTAGCTATGAAGAATTTGATGAAATCAAAGACTACACAACTGCTCATGAAATGTGGAACAAGCTCAAGAAAATCTATGGCGGTGATGACAATGTGAAGAGAGCCAAAGCAGAAAGCCTAAGAGGATAGTTTGATCAGATGAAAATGAGAGAAGAAGAAAACATTGCAAAATATGTTGAAAGGATCAAGACAAGTGTTAGTGCAATCAGAGCCTCTAGAGGAAAAATTGATGATGAAATTGTTATAAGTAAGGTTTTTAGAACATTACTTCTAATTTATGCAATAAGAGTTTCTGCTATTCAAGAAAGAAGATGTGAAGAAAATCACAATATAACTTTGGATGCCTTAGTTGGAAGATTGATAGCCTTTGAACTGGATAACTATGACAACTATGTTCCAACTTCTAAAAATATTGAATCGGCTTTTGAGGCAAAACTTTCACTCAAGAAAGGGAAGAAAATCCAATCAAAAAGTGAAGAAGAATCAGAGGAAAGTTCTGATAGCGATCTTGAAGTTATTGAAGCATTACTTGCAGAGAAGTATTCAAGAGGCAGAGGAAAATACAAAGGTAAAACTCCCTTAATCTATTTTTCATGTGAAGAAATTGGTCATATTGTAGCTAGGTGTCCAAACAAGCAAAGCAAAGATGAGAAGAAAAGTTACAAGTACAATGGCAAGAAAAATTTCAAATCATTTAAGGATAAAGGTAAGAAAACGTGTTTTTTAGCTAAAGATTCGGATGATAGTGAAGAAGAAATTGTTTTCATTGCTGTAAAAGATGAATCTAATAATGTTGAAGATGAGATGGCACTTATCTCTCATATAAGCAAGAATGATACATGGATTATAGACAGTGGATGTTCACATCATATGACTGGTGACAGGACCAAGTTTGAACACTTTGAAAACTTTGATGGTGGTAATGTAAGGTTTGGAAACAATGAACCTTGCTGTATAAAAGGAAAGGGATGAATTTCATTAACCAAAGAACTTATATGTGATCATGCATATTGGGTTGAAGGACTAAAGCATAATCTTCTAAGTGTAGCATAGCTAATTAACATTGGATTCAAGGTTGAATTCATGAATGGCAAAGCAAGACTGCTAGATGAAAAAGGAAAACTGATAGGATCAGGAAAACAAACCAAAGGTAACCTATTTTATCTTGATCTTGGTGATTACTCATGTTTTATTTCTCAAATTGAAGAAATTTGGTGATGGCACAAAAGATAATGTCATGTAAATTTAGACAACATGATGAAAATAAGCAAATTCAAGAAAGTGAGACGTATTCCTACTTTGAAGAAACCTGATGTTGGTCTATGCAAGAATTGTCAAATTGGTAAAATGGGAAAGTCTAGTTTTAAAAGTAAAAACTATCAGTCTGAAGATATTTTGGAAATTGTGCATACTAATTTATGTGGACCTATTGGAGTTGAGAGCTATACTGGAGAAAAATTCTTTATTCCCTTTGTTGATGATGACTCTAGAATGATGACTGTTATGTATTTAAGAGAAAAGTCAGAAGTATTTGAGAAGTTCAAATGGTATTTAGCAAGAGTAGAAAAGGAAATAGGAAAAAGAATAAAGTTCTTGAGATCAGACAGAGGTGGTGAATTCATCTCCCATGAATTCAATAATTTCTGCATTGAAAGAGGAATCAAAAGATAGTTATCAGCCCCGAGAACTCCTGAGTAGAATGGAATAGCTGAAAGAAGGAACAGATCTATCATGGACTATGCAAGGACTCTAATGATTGAAAAGAACATTTCTATGAAATACTGGAAGGAAGCTATCAGCACTACAGTTCATACCTTGAACTGAGTACAGATGAGAAAAGATACATTCAAGACTCCGTATGAGCTATGGTACGGCTACAAACCAAATGTAAGTTACCTAAAAGTATTTGGTAGTAAATGTTATATCTTAAAAGAATCTAGAAAAGGAAAACTTGATGTAAAAAGTGATGAAGGAATATTTTTGGGATATTCTTGCAAAAGTAAGGCATATAGATGTCTAAATTTGTCTACTCAGAAAATCATAGAAAGTGCACATGTGAGAATTGATGAGTTTGTAGAAAAGACTGAAGAAGAAAGCAAAAAGGAACTAGAGGATTACAAAAAAATTGTTTACATCAAACCTGATACATTGCCAGACACATTTGTCAATAAGGAAACTCCATCTACCGAGCCCAGTATAGTAATTGAGTCACAAGAAGAAGTTCAAAATGAGTCACAAAGTACTGAGTCTCAGTCTGAAGCTACCGAGCAAGTATCTACCGAGCCCGAGCAACCTAAACCTGAAGATGAAGAAGATGACAATGTAACTCATTCAGGAAGCAAGGAAGCTATATTGGCCAAGTATGTCAGAAAGCATCATAAACCAGATCAGATTATTGGAAACAAATCTGATGGTACTATGACAAGAAGTAAACTAAAAGGTACATGTTTATTTTCTGATTTTGAACCTAAAAATGTCAAAGATGCATTAGAAAATGAAAGTTGGATTGAGGCTATGAATGAAGAAATAGAGAAAATAGAGAAAAATAAGACATGGACTCTTGTACCTAGGCCTAAAGATAAAAATGTAATTGGGACAAAATGGGTATTCAGAAATAAGTTGAATGAAGATGGTCAAGTATCAAAAAACAAAGCAAGATTGGTATGTAAAGGATATTCTCAAGAAGAAGGAATAGATTATGGAGAGACTTTTTCTCCTGTTGCAAGATTAGAAGGTGTGAGGACTTTACTTGCATATGCAGCACATAAAGGATTTAAAGTATATCAGATGGATATAAAATCTGCATTTCTCAATGGTATTCTTGAGGAAGAAGTCTACATTGAGCAACCTGAAGGTTTTATTGATCCAGACAAAAGGGATATGGTCTATAAATTACACAAAGCATTGTATGGTCTAAAACAAGCTCCTAGAGCATGGTATGAAAGATTACATAACTATCTTACTTAGATTGATTTCAAAAGAGCTAATGACAATAGTAATTTATACATCAAAGAAGGATCAGATAACAAAATTGTTTTGGCAGAAATATTTGTGGATGATACTATGTTTACAGGAAATGATGATCAGTGCAAAGAATTTTCAGAGCATATGAACAAAGAATTTGAAATGTCTATGTTTGGTCAGATAAAATTCTTTGTTGGACTTCAGATTCAGTAGAACAAAAATGGTATCTACATTACTCAGTCTAAATATATCAGGGAAATACTTAAGAAATTTGGTATGGAAGATTCAAAACTAGTTGGTACACCCATGTGTACTGGACTGAAGCTTACCAAAGATGATGATTCAGAGGAAGTAGATCAGACCTTATACAAATTAATGATTGAAAAATTATAGTATGTAGTACACACAAGGCCTAATATTGCCTTAGCAATTAGTATAGTGGCAAGATTCTCAGCTAAACCCAAAGAAAATCACATGATGGCAATCAAAATAATCTTGAGGTATTTAAGGGGAACTGAAGATTATGGCTTGTGGTATAAATTTGGAGGCAATTTGGATTTAAAAGTGTTTACTAATGCTGATTAGGTAGGAAACATTGATGACAGAAAGAGTACAAGTGGTGGAGCATTCTTTCTTGGCAAGAGGTTAGTATCTTGGGCTAGCAAAAAGCAAAACTGCACATCCCAATCCACAGCAGAAGCAGAATATGTTGCTACAGTAGTAAACTACTCTAATATTGAATGGTTTAAATAGCTTTTGGAAGACATGAAGGTTGAGATCAAAGAACCAGTTGTTATGTTTTGTGATAATACAAGTGCAATAAATATTTCAAAGAATCGAGTAATACATTCCAAAACCAAGCACATTGCAATAAAATACCACTTTGTCAGAGAATTGGTGCAGGACAAGGAAATCAGATTGGAATATATTCATACAAAAGAAAAAATTGCAGATATCTTCACCAAACCACTACCTAAGGATGCATTCTTGTATCTTAGAGGCAAGTTAGGGGTCACTCCCCTATTCGAGGTTCACTAAATAAAGTTTTAGTGATGCATCAACTAGAACATGTTGAAGATCAATCAATTGATGTAGCATAGTTAGGGAATCATTGCATATGAATTAGTACATAAGGTACATTGATATTTACTGAAACTGTGTAAGTTGTCTTTGGCATGTGTTGTCAAAGAGGGAGAGTTCTCAGTCAGAAAGAAGTTTGAAGATGATAAGAATTAGAATGAAGCTAAGGATATGTATCTTACTCTAGGTTTCTTTGTGAAATTTCATTGTGCTATGACATGTTGTGTTGCCATCAAAGCCAAAGAGGGAGATTGTTGGATACAATCATCTGAAGGACATTTTTGGATTAGCTATGTGTTTTCTTTGATGTCACACAAATGTCATATCAATTATCATTCTCAATGTCTACCGAGTTCATTCGGTCAGCTAAGTAGTTCTCAGTGTCTACCGAGCTCAGTCGGTCAGTTAGGCAGTTTTTAGTGTCTACCGAGATCTCTCGGGTGTCTAAAGGAAACATGACATGGTAACAGTGTTAACCAAGCCTCCTCAGTTATTGAAGGAAAAGTAGTGGTTACCAAGCTCTCTCAGTCTCTGAAGGATGTTGCAAAATTTGTTGTGGTTATCGAGTTCACTTGGTCACCGAAGGAAATCTTTTTAGGATTAATGTTTACCGAGCATGGTCAGCCTTTCAAAGGATTTTCTTATTACAATTTGTTTATCTAAGCCAACTATTATAATAATTATTTGTGCCGACTTGACAATCTAAATGTTAATTAGAATGGCATATATATAGAAGGTCAAGTGGTGAATAGAATATATACATGCAGAAATCATTTTGAAGAAAGGTATGTGCGAATTTTGAAGGATGGTTAGATATCCTTGAGGAGCAAAAAAGATTTATTTGATCAGTAATTCAATTGTAGGTCATTTCATTGTTACTCTCTTACAATTGTAGTAGTGATATCAAAATCTCTTAACTGAGTTGGTTTAACAACCATTTTGTAAATCCTCTAACAAGGTGATAGTTCTATTGAATTGTTTCAAGACCTCTTACAAGGCCACTCCTAGTAGGGTGATTAAATCCTCTAACAAGGTCACACCTAACAGTGTGTTTTGTAACCTTTTACTGGGTTGGCTTCTAACCGAGCATCACTTCAGAAGAGTGAAAATAGTAACTAGTTACATTGGTGGTTTTTCCCATATTGGGTTTCCACGGTAAATCTAGTGTCTCTTGTGTTCATGTTATTTTCTTTATTCATGTAAGTTAATCAGTGACGAATGCTTAAGAACAGTTTAATTATTACACACTTCAAGGATCAAGTTTCAACATTTCTCTGTATATTTACTGAGTGGCTCAGTAAATAATTTGTTAAGATATTTAAGGGATCAGTGGTAATATTTTTGTGGTTAACTGATTCACCCCCCCTCTCAATTACTGCATCTATATTTCCAACACATCTAATCAAATAAATAGAGCTATAGAGGCTAATAATGATATAGCGGATGGTAACCAGAATACCATCTTATAGTTTGCCCACTTTATCAATGTATGAAGATTATCTCTTGGAATATTTGACGATTGAATAATCCTCATAAGAAGGATATTGTTAGAAATGTGATTAGAGATAAAAGTCCTGATATTTTTATGATCCAAGAAATTAAAATGTCTAAGGAGAAAGTTGAAAAACTTAGATTCTTTAAGAATGGTAATATTTGAATGGGTGATTCCGAAGGGGCTTCAAGCGGTATTGCTACCCTTTGGAATAGTGAGTTTATTAAAGGGGATGTTATCTACTAGGGTAATAATGTAGCATGTACAAGATTCAGCCATATCAAGGAAGGTTACTCTTGGGTGCTAACCAATATTTATGCCCATAACATAAAATCTAGGAAAAAGTCATTTTTGAATCTTTTATCTCACTTGTGGAGAATTTTAATTTTGTATGGTTGGATTATTATGGGTGATTTTAATACAACTCTAAAAGAAAATGAAAAAATGGGGGGGAGCCAATCCAATATTGATGGCAGAATGCATCTGATGAACTTCATTGATGAGAAATCTCTCCATGATGTTGAGTTACAGGGTAGTAATTTCAGCTTGACCAATAGAATAAATGGTAAGGACCTCATTCAGGTTAGGTTAGATAGAGCTCTAATTAGTAATGAGTAGTTTTTGCATTATTTTTTTTCTTGTCTACTCATGTGATGGATGGATCTGATGACCACCCTATTACCTTTTTCATTGATCCTTTATCCATGAAAAGGAATTTTCCTTTCACATTTAAGAAGATTTGGACTCTACATCCACAACTGGAAAATAAAATTAAGGAATGGTGGAAGATAAAAACTGAAGGAACTCCCATGTTTATCATTGCAAAAAAATTGAAAAAGGTGAAGGATAATACCAAAAATATTGAATAAGGATACTTTTGGTAATATTTTCTTGACTAAGACCAATATTTGTGAGAATCTAAAGGAGAGTCAAGATAGAATTTAATAGGAGGGCTATGACAAGATTTTAGGAGAAAATGAAAATGAAAAGTTAGTTGAGTATCATGATATTGTTTCTAAAGAAGAGACCTTCTAGAGACAAAGATGTCAAAAGTTATTTTTAATGGAAGGGGATTGGAATACTAAATAATTTTTCATAACTACTCTTAAGCATAAAATGGTTAATATAATCTCTAATTTTTCTATTAATGGTTTGAGATTGGATGATGAAGACTCTATAATATTGGATGAAAAAAATAATTAGGATCTTCTTAAACAGGATGTTGGTTTAGACTGGGAAGCTCAAAGGGGGTACTTGGATTACATCCCCTCAATCTTCAATGAGGACCAGAATGCCGTTATTACTTTTGTTCCCTCTAATTATTAAATTAGGAGGGTTGTATTTTCTTTTGATGGGGACAAGGCCCTCGACTCTAATGGGTTTCCCCTATTTTTCTTCCAAAAGTTTTTGGGTATTTTGGAAAAGGATGTTACTAGTGCAGTGAAGGAGTTCTTTGGGTCTAAGAAAATCTAGAAAAAGTTGAATGGTAATTTTATTGTTCTCATCCCCAATAAACATGGCTTTGATAAAATGGACTAGTTCAGAATGATAAACTTATGTAATACAACTTATAAGATAATCTGTAAATTGATGACTACAAGGATTCTCTCTATTTTTCCCTCTCTTATATCTTTGCAATAGAATGGTTTCATCCTAGGAAGATAGATAATGGATTCTATCATCTTTGTTCATGAAAATATGTTTTCTTTGTTAATGTCTAAAAATTAGGGCTTCATCTTGAAACATGACTTATCCAAAGCTTAGGCTAGGGTTGGCTATGATTTTGTAAAGAGGGTGCTTAAGGCCTTTGGATTAAATAAAAGAAGTATAGATCTTATTTATCAATTCATATCTTCTTCTTCTTTCTTAGTTCTGGTTATAGCTCTCCTGACACTTTCTTTAAATCCTCTAGGTGTCTGAAGAAGGGGGACCCCTTATCTCCTATTCTCTTTATTTTAATGGCTAAATATTGGGGTAGATTTATCAAGAAAATGGTCCAAAAAGGGGATTTAGGGTCAGAATCCTTCCTCAGTTATCTAGGTTTGTTCACATAAGAAATTTATGGATGATTATGTTGTTGTGGGGCAAGCTTCAGTCAAAAATGCTATTAATATTAAGAAGGTCTTGGATAGTTATGGGTCATCTTAAGGACAACTCCTTAACTGAGGGAAAAGCTCTATTTTCTTCTTCAATGTCCCTAAAAAAAGACAAATGAGAATCATGAAGATTTTGGGGTACGAGATGGATTCTCTACTTGGTAATTACTTGGGTATTCCTCTTTGCTTGGAGCCTCCTGATTATTTTTGGAGTTCACTGGTGGATATATTTCATAGCAAGTTGAATGGATGGAAGGGTACTTTGTAGAGTCAGGTTGGTAAGATTTAAATTCTTAGATATACTCTTCAAAGTTTACCTCTTTATGCCCTTAGCATTTACAAAATTCCTAGAAAGTATGGAGAGGCTATTGAAAAAATGAAGAAATTTTTTTTGTGGAATAGGATGGAAAAAAAAGGAAAGGACAGCTCTTATTTCTTGGGAGAAAGTGTCTAGGCTTGTGGATAAAGGGGGTTTAGGTCTGCATAGAATAATAAGCCTTAATGACCATCTTCTTTCCAAGATGATTTCGAGATACTACAATATGAAGGGGGAACAAAATTCAATACAGGGGAATAAATACAATAAGGAGAATCCCACTCTTTATAGTTTTCTTAGAAACAATACCATCCCTGGGGGGTCCTTTATATGCAAAAGTGTCATAAGAAATAAGGAGATCACTAGAAAAGGAGTTAAATGGAAAGTGGGGAATGGATGGACTAGTCAATTTTGGGATGAGGTGTAGCTAACAAATGTCCCATTTAAGGAGATCCCTAAATGGAAGGTTTTTGAAGGCCAATATAAAAGAAGGTTTGGTATCAAAGTTGCTAATTATTGGGAGAGATACCACTAGATTGACCTATATATTATTGATAATTCTCTTGGGTAGATTAATAAAACCCTGAAACCTTTGACTTTGATTGAGGAAGAGGACAACCTTATTTGGAAATATAATAGTGATGCAAGATCATCTCGGGTCCTTGGGAATCTTGTGTCACCAAAAACATGTTTTTGTTTTCTTGTGTTCCTTGGTTCCTTCTTTGATTGAGTTTTTTCAGTGTTGCTCAGTTTCCTTTATTAACAGAGGTTGGTCGGTTATCTCTCTGGCACTCAGTGAATTTCCCTAGTGCTCGATTATCCTTTCTTACCAAGTTGTTTTTTTTAGTTTCTTGTTGAGGCCGACTCATGAAATTAATTTTGGTCATAGATTTAATGTTTGTATCTATCATTGGGAAGCATATCGACCTAGATTTAGTTGCTCCTTTTGTTGATGGTTGATCTGAAGGATGACTTGTTCGGTAGCCTCTTGTATATAATGTAATATTTGTTTGTAGTTTTAGAAGATCTATTAGGACATCAAAGATAGAAGCTAGGAGATAGAAGAATGTTTCAGATCCTCCCATATTGGAGGAATTATGTACTTGAATTGTAATATCTAATCTAAACTGGGAAGGCCTTATAGCCCAAAATTTATGAATCAATTGGAATAAATATATGAAATTTATCTGCATTCTCTCTATTACTTGTGTGTTGTTTCTTGTGATGTGATCTCTACAATGTGGATCTAGTTAGGGGGTTCCTTTGGCACCTCTCCCTATCCTCTCTTACATCAAGTGGTATCAGAGTGAGGTGAGCTCTGGATCTAGGTTTGTGAATCTAGATTTTAAGGTTCCTTCTTGTCAAACCCTAGTTAATTTGTTGTGGGGTATAATATTGTGATCTGGAAGGTCTGCAATTGTAGAGGGTTTCAAGATGGTTTGTGGGAGGTGAGATGTGGATCTAGGATTGGAAGACATGTTGCGACAACTTGCTCCTAGATTAGAATCTATTAAAACAACTGAGATAAGAGGAAGACATCTTGAGAATGTTAGTGATGATGAAATTGAGGAAGAACAAGTTGATGTAGAACCTGCACCAGTGATGGATCAAGGTGAGGAAAGATTGTTGAAAGCTTTGACAAATCTGAATTCTACACCACACTTTAATCCTCCTGAGTATAGTGGAAAATTGAATTCTGATAAATTGGTGGACTGGATCACCAAGATGGAAAAGTAATTTGAATATTAAAATGTCCCTGATGAAAATAAGGTGAAAATTGTAAGCACAAAGTGAGAAAAGTCATGCATCCTTGTGGTGGGAACATCTACACTTGGATAGAAAGAGGAAAGGAAAAGACAAAATTAAGGTATGGAATAAAATGGTGAATAAATTAAAAGGAAATTTTTTACATTATGATTATCAGATTAACCTATTTAGGTGAATTCAAAGTTTGAGGTAGAAAAATAGCTCAGTAACATAGTATACTAAGGAATTCTATAGATTAGATATCATATATGGACATGATAAAGATGATGTGAAAATAATCGCTACCTACCTGAATGGATTAAGAGTTTCCATCCAAGAAGAAATCATTTTGGTTAAATTCGAGAACATTGAAGAAGCGTATCAATTTCCATTGAAAGACAAGGATAAATTGAACAAGAGACATTAGAAAAGACAAAGTGGTAGAGATGGTAGATTCCCTAGAGGAACATGTAGATGTTATGGTGAAAATAGTAGATCTGAACCTGAAAAGATAAATCTGGATAAAGGAAAGACCAAGTGGAAAGGTGAAAGTTCATCTAGATGTAGAGGAAGTAACTACCGAGGTGGTTATAATAGAGGTAGTTTCCCAGGAACTTTTTACCATTGTGGACAATAAGGACATAGATCATTTGAGTGTACACATGCAAATAAGAAGGTCGGTAGTAGTAGAAATGCTTTCGTGTAAGAAGATTCACCGAATGAACTTGAGAAAGACAAGAACTTGATGGTAAGTCAAGCACTTTGGAGTTAAAGTATTAAGGAAGATTCAGTAAGGAAAATTTTGTTCAAGACTAGATGTAGAGTTTCTGATGAATTTTGTAAGGTAATCATTGATAGTGGCAACTTGGAGAACTTAGCATCTGAGGAAATGGTTACAAAGTTGAAGTTGAAAAGGTTGCAACATCTGAAGCCCTACAATATTTCACGGATCAAGGATGAGCATACACTCTTGGTAAGTGAGCAATGTTATGTGAATTTGAAAATTGCAAAGTACTATGATAAGGTGTTATGTGATATCATGCCTATTTATTGTTGTCATATTTTGTTGAGTAGACCTTGGCAATATGATAAACATGCTATATATGATGGGAGATTGCATAAGTATACTATTTGGGCTAATGGTAGAAGACAAATCTTGTTACCTTTGATTGAAGAACCTATTAGTAATTTTTGTACATCTCTAAAAGTTTGTTTGATCGAAGGAAGAAAATTTGTTAAAGATTTGAAGAAAAATGATGTATGTTTTTCTATGATTCCTAACAAACTGAGTAAGAAAATAGAGGATAGCATCCTTAAGGAGATTGATAAGTTAATCACTGAGTACATTGATATCATTTATGATAATGTACTTGATGGTTTTTGACCAAACAAAAGCATTGATCATTGCATGGATCTAATCCCTAGAGCTAGTTTAACGAATAAGGCACCACATCGGTTGATACCTAACAAGAATTGGGAGTCAAACCAACAGATTCATGAATTGTTACAGAAAGGTTTATTCTAAAAAAGTTTGATTCCTTGTGCAGTACCTATTGTATTGGCACCTAAGAAGAATGGAGAATGGAGAATGTGTACTGTTTCTAGAGAAATCAACAAGATAATAGTGAAATATAGGTTTCCTATACCAAGAATGGATGATATAATGGATAGTTTGACAGGAGCAAATTATTTTAAAAAGTTGATTTGAAAAGTGGGTATCATCAGATCAAAATCAAAGAAGGTGATGAGTGGAAGACTGCTTTTAAGACAAAAGAAGGTTTGTATGAGTGGTTGGTTATTCCTTTTGGTTTAACTAATGCACTGAGTACTTTTATGAGGTTGATGAATGAAGTTTTGAAGAAATTCTTAGGTCAATTTTTTATTGTATACCTAGATGATATTCTGATATTCAATAAGACCAGAGAAGAACATTTTTTTAATGTTAAAAAAGTATTGCCAAGGTTGAAAGAAGAAAAGTTTCTAATAAATCTAAAAAAGTGTTTTTTCATGAAAGAGGAGATTGTGTATTTGGGATTTGTCATTTCAGCTCATAGTTTGTAGATGGATCCCGGAAAGGTTGAAACTAGTTTGAATTGGCCTACATCTGAAAATGCTAGTGAGGTAAGATCCTTTCATGGTTTGGAAATTTTTTACTGAAAGTTCATTAAAACTTTCAGTTCAATTTGTAATGCTATGACTGAGACTATGAGAGGAGATAAAAGAGAATTAAAGTGGACACAAGGAGATGATAAAAGTATTGTGACTTTGAAGCAGAATGTTGCTAATTTTTCTGTGTTAGCATTACTTGATTTCAAGTGGAAGTGCAATACGAGCTGTGTTAAGTCAAGGAGGTAAACTTGTTTCTTTATTTAATGAAAATTTGAATTATGCAAAAAGGAAATACTTTCTATGTGATCAAGAATTATATGCTATTGTTTAATTACTAAAGAAATGGAGACATTATTTGATAATGAGTGAATTTGTATTGTATACCAATCATAAAGCTCTGTAGTATTTAGGTAGTTAGAATAAATTGAATCAGAGACATATGAAATGGGTTGCGTATTTGCAGAGATAAATTTTTTATAAAGCATAAGAGTGGAGTAACTAACTGAGTTGCTGATGCATTGATTAGAAGAAGATCTTTGATGACTGAGATGAAAATTGAAGTTATTGGTTTTGATGACATGAGAGATTCTTATGAATTTGATCCTAATTTTTTAGAGTTGTGGAGAAAGTGCATAGAACCTATTCAAGATCAACCAAGTACTAAATGGGAAGAATATTTCATTCAAGGAGGTATGTTGTTTAAACGTATTCAATTGTGTATACCGAGAGGATCAATGAGAACTAATTTGATAAAATAAAAATATAGTAGTGCTTTGGCTGGACATTTTGGTGTTGATAAGATATTGAATTTTCTTAAGGAGAAATACTTTTGGCCATAGTTGTATAAGGATATTAAAAAATTTGTGAAAAGTTGTGGAATTTGTCAAGTTGCAAAATGACTAAATTAGAATACTAGATTGTTTACACTGATTTGCATTCTTGAAAAACCTTGGATTCATATCAGCATGGATTTTGTTCTTCGCTTAGCGAAGATAGTAAGAGGTAATGATTCTATAGATGTTGTTGTGGATATATTTTCTAAAATGGCACATTATATACCTTGTAGAAGGACATCAGATGTAGTACATATAATAGATCTTTTTTTTAAGGAAATTGTCAGATTGCATGGATTACTGAGGAGTATCATTTCTGACCGAGACAGTAAATTTGTTGGATACTTTTGGAGGACCCTTTTGAGAAATTTTTGCGTCGAGTTGAAATATAGTTCTACATTTCACCCATAGACTGATGGATAGACAAAATTTGTGAATAGGAGCTTGGGTAATATTTTGAGAAGTTGGGATTTTGTGTTGGCACAAGCAGAGTTTGCATATAATAATTTAGTGAATAGGAGTACTGGAAAAACACCTTTTGAGATTATAAATGGCATACAACTAAGAGGTATATCAGATTTGAGGGACATTGTTTATGAAGGAAAGAGAAGTGCTCAAGGAGTAAATTTTGTTGAGTACATGAAGACATTGCATGAAGATGTGAAACATAAGTTGGAGAAAATTAATCAAAAATACAAAGATAGAGTTGATAGATCTAGAAGACATAAGAATTTTGCAGTTGGTGATGAAATAATGGTTCAGTTGAAGAAAGGAAAATTTCCTGTTGGAACATATGGGAAGCTGAAAATGAAGAAGTTTGGTCCTTGTATGATTTTGAAGAGATTTGATAGTGGAAATTCTTATAAGATTGATTTACCTGATGACATGGATATATCACCTATTTTCAACATTGCTAATTCGTATGAATACAATTACTTGGATGAAGAAATGACAGTACCAAATGATTATCCTAAGAAATAGATAGAAGAAGTTGAGAAGATTTTGGAGCAAAGAATTGGTAGAAGTACATGAGGAAAATAGTATATGGAATATTTGGTAAAGTGGAAGTATATACTGATTGAAGACAGTTCATGGATTTCACAATTTGAGTTGGATTTAGCTCAGATTGTACCTACTTCATGATTCAAAGAATCATTTGCAAATAACCACAGGTGTCTGATGGAGGAGCATGTTGGGTCCTTAGCAATCATATATCACCAAAAACATGTTTGTGTTTTCCTATGTTGCTCAGTTCCTGCTTTAGCCAAGTTGGTTCGGTGTTGCTCGGTTTCCTTTATTAACTGAGGTTGGTCAGTTATCTCTCTGGAACTCGATGAATTTCCATGGTGCTTGGTGATGCTTGTCTGGCACTCGGTTATCCTTCCTTACCAATATTTTTGTTTTAGTTTCTTATCAAGGCTGACTCATGAAATTAATTTTGGTCATAGATTTAATACTGGTATCTATCATTGGGAAGCATGCAAACCTAGATCTGGTTGTTCCTTCTGTTGATGGTGGATTTGAAGGCCAACTTGTTTGGTAGCTTCTTGTATATAATGTAATCTTTGTTTGTAGTTTTATAACATGAATTAGGACATTCGAGATAGAAGCTAGGAGATAGAAGATTTTTTCAGATCCTTGCATGTTGGAGGACTTCTACACTTGAATTGTAATATCTAGTGTAAATCAGGAAGGCCTTACAACCTAAAATGTATGAATCAAATGGAATAAATATATGAAAATTATCTGCATTCTCTCTCTCACTTGTGTGTTGTTTCTTCCATGTGTGATCTCTACAAGGGTAATCTAGTTAGGGTGTGACTTTGGCCCCTCCCCCTATCCTCTCTTGCATCAAATAGTAATGGTAATTTCTCTATTTCTTCTTTGTATCATCAAGATTTTCAGAATTAAATTGATTTGTATTGGGCTAAGGCTTGGATAAAAGGACTAACTCGGAAAGGAAATGTTTTATTTTGGATTATGCTCCAAAATATGGTCATTACTACTGACAACATGAGAAGAAGATATTTTTTTATGGCTAACATCTACTACTTATGCAATCAAGGTGAGGAAACTGTTAATCATATGACAATCCATTGCCCTTATATTTGCGGGATTTGGGAAAAATGATTAAAACTTCTTAATGTGGATTGGATCTTCCCAGAGCATATAAAAATCTTGTCCACTTCTTAGATCCATCCTTCAATGAATGAAATAGTGATTAATGTTTGGAAGTTAATCTTCAGAAATAAGGTTTCCAATGAGAAGGTGATCTTTCATAAGATCAAAAGAGCCATACTGGAGAATCTTTATCTTAAGGGGAATATGATTGAACATTTTAATATGAAGGAAATTAATTTATTTGATTAGTGGAAGATTAAAGGAAATTGAATCACTGTAAGAAAAATTCTTTGAGAAACAAGGCTAGATTGGATTTCCCTCCTAGTGGGTGGATGAAGGAGAACTTCAATGGGGCCTTGAAAGGGAACCCAAGGGTGGTTGGTTATGGCATGGTGATAAGATATGTACATGGTGTTTGTAAAGTTCTAAGGGCCATTGCTTCAGGCAACCAAACTAACCATGTTGGAGAGGCTAATGCAGCCCTTAATGGCTTAGTTCTAGCTAAGGAGAAGGGTTTGTAAGAAACTTTGGATTGACAGTGATTCCATAAACATTATTAGATGTTTAAATAAGGACTCTAACCCTTCATCGAGTAGTCATAATATTATGTATAAGGCTCAAATTGTAATCAACTCTTTTGAAGAATGTGTCATCACACATAATTTTGGAGAAACAAATACTGTTGGTGACTAGGCCACTAATGTCTCCTGGAAGTTGGAGAAGATGACAACTTGGGATGATGGGAGGAATTTTTCTTTTGAGAAAAAATCATTAATAGATGGTGAAGATTTATGGAGTAGGCATAAATTGTGTTAAATAGTTTGTTTAATGATGCTTATTAATTACAAAGTGAGGATTCATTATTTCTTTTTCTATGACAAGTACAATTTAGTGTCAATGCTCCTTATTTGATATAGATTCAGGGTTAATTTTACTAAGTTTAGTGAAGCCATTATTATTCACAAAGGCATTTCAAGTTGTTACAAAGATCCTACGAAGGGATATCAAAGAGATAACATGGGTGGTAGAGAGAAGATATTTGAACTTTTCAGCAACAAGGAGTGGAAACAAACCAATGAGGAGTGGGAAATCTTGAAGAAAGGTAGGATGGTTAGCTTTATGGAGAGATTATATGGTAGAAACCCTACCGTGTCAAAGTAGTACTTAAAAACTTGGAAGAATGAAGTGGTTCTTGTGGGAAACCATCTAATGGAGGCTACAAAGGATATCATTGTGGAAGCTACTAGCATGACCATGGAAGGGTTAAAATATTATAGAGATAGAAGTATCTCTGATAAAGCCCCTAAGAAGTTCTTGATTATGGAGTGGGAGAAGATGAGGTTGGTGAAGGAGGATACATCCCACTAAAACCATAAGAATATTTCTCGGTAGTGGAGGTATGTGTTATATGCTATCATCAACTATATCACACTCGATGGTATATTTACCAAACCCTATGGGCACCATTTTATGTTGTTGAATAATTTTAGACATAATGTAAAAATTAGTCTACTTTTTTATCTATTGAGTTTGTTGGATTCCACCATTATTTGTCTTCATAAGGATTTGAAAGGGGACCATCCCTCTCATCAGGGCCTCGTGGTCTTGGTGTATGGTCTTCTCAAAATAAAAAAGGTGGATAAACCCGTTTTGAAGGGTTACATTAGGGATGATGAAGAAACAAAGGGCAATGATGAAGATGATATGTATGTTGAGGAAATAGATGAAGATGATGAGGATCCCTTAGTGGCCTTATCTTCAAAGAAGGATAAGTTTAAAGTCTCTCTCTCTAAGAAAAATCTGAAGAGGGCTTATGTGGATGAGTCTAACACTGAAAAGGGAATTGAAGACGAGGATTATAAAGAGGAAAAGGGGAACAAGAGGAAAATAGGTGAGTCCACTACCAATAAGAAAAAGAAAAAAATGTGAAAAGTACCAGTAGGAGGAGAATCCTTCTTTCTTTGGAGGATGATGAGAATCTATAGCAGGACAAGAATATTAGGGAAAATATTGGGGAAGAAAAAGAAGAGGAAGGAAGGTTGGAGATCGACATTGGGAGTTTTCATGAAGGCCATTTTCCTCTGGAGAAGGAGAAGGATAATCTATAAAATGTCTACCGAGTTATGGATGAAATTATGGAAACCATTGACAAAGGTATTATAGGAACCAAGGTGATGAAGAATGTAGCTATTGAGAACACTAAAAAGGGAAAAAATTGGGCTAAATATTTTCCTAAAGATAAGATATGCTTGGTGGATTTCACCTACATGCAAAGTAAAATGATTGATGATATTGGAAATATTAAAAGGAAATGCTAGTAATGGGTGGTGAGGTTAACCTCATTCAGCAGATGAGTCTTAGGGATAAACCTATTGTAGAGTGCCTTGGTGAAATGAAGGAAGTGGTGGGTAGGGTAGAGGATTATTCTGAAATGGTTGACAAGGTCTGGGAGATGGAAAAAAGACTAAAAGAGAAGGAGGACATGGCAATGGATGGGGATTTTGAGGTTAGACTCCATATAAAAATTGGTGAGCAATACCTCGTTAGCCTCAGGGCCTACACTGAACATTCTAAGATCTTGTTGATAAGATGGAACATGAGAAGGGCAATAAAGAGGCAAAGGAAATGAAGGATACTAAGGGCCAAGTAAGCATACATGGGATAGCACAAGAAAAACTAGTACCAAAGAGGAAAAACAAGGAAAGGAGTTGGAAGAGCTCAAGAACTTAGCTAAATAGATGTATCTTATGATGGTCTAGGCTAAAGACCCAGTGAAATCTATTTAGCTATCCTTTTTCTTGGTCTCCTATCTTTTTTATATTCTTGACTATGTTTTTTTTAGTTTTTGCTTCCTATTATGGTTGTTTCCTTTAGTGTTTTAGCTTATGTTCCTTGGTGCTTTGAAAGAGTTTTTGTAAAACTTGTATACTATACTTTACTTTGATATCTGTGTAATAGGTTTTGGGTCCTTGTAAAACCTATTTTTACTTAATCATAAATGTATTAAACCTATTTTTAAATGAATAGAAACTAACCCACCTTCTACCATTTACATATTAACACCAAAATGTAAATCTAATACCAAAAATAAAGAGTTGTGTATCGTGGGTTCACCAAAATGTATTAGATAATATGTGGATGGGGTCCTAGAACAATGGTTTGCACATAAAAGAGACCCCAAAACCAATATTTTACACATACATTTGGATTCTAAGGGGATAGAATGTAAATTTGGAAAATCTAATATTGAAATATAGAAATAAAAGTACCTACCTCCAAAAAAGAACCTACTGAAAACCCTACCAAAGAGTCTCAGAAACTATTGATTTCTGCCCTAAACCGAAACTGTGAGATCTACAAAACTCATAAATCTTTTTCTTTTTTGAGGTTAGTGTTACCCAAAATTTCCTATCATTCAATTCTGGCCACAATCCTATTTTCCAAAACTATTCAAAGTTTGAAAACCCTCTGTGTTTTCTACCTGTTGGTCTGCAAAAGCCTTGGTTGTTTTGATCTTCATGCTAATTATCGAAAACCCTCTATGTTTTTTGCCTTTTGTCTGAAAGTCTAGGATATTTTTGACCTTCACTCTGAAAACTTAGGATGTTTTTGACCTTCGGTCTAAAAATCCTCTATGTTTTTGACCCCTTCGGAACTTTGTTATTCTTCTCTAGTGTCAACATTTTCCATGTGCACAACTCCAATCAGGTGGGCCTAGTGGTTGTTTTCAAAGAATGCTAGCAGTCTATCACATGATCGCATAACCCCTTTTTAGGCTATGTGAACATGCGACAAACCATTAGCCGTGTTGATAAGAGCTTTCAGTTTGGCAGTGGGCCCTTGGCTGGTGATGTGTCCACTTCTCAGTGGCTAGCTGGCAGTCAGCGAAGGTTGTTGCGGGCCCGATAGCATGTGGCCATGTAGATGCAAGATCTACAGTGGTCACATGTTCACATGGGATCTTCCGATCCCATGTGATCATGCAATCACCATTGGATTCTAAGGGGCATTTCCTGTGGTGTGGTTGTGGGTCCAGCTAAGGTGTTCGGTTCCTATTGGTCCACGTGGTTAGAAGTTTGGATATTTGGCGGGGCCATGTGTCTTGCGTGGCAATGGTGGATTCAAAGAGGCTTGTTGCATGATTGCATGAGGCTTTTTTAGCTCATGCGATCATGCGACCAGTGTTATTTCAAAGTGGTGCAACCATTTTTCATGGGGTTTCTTCCGAGGTGAATGTTGCAGGCACATGTAGCTTGAGAAATTGATGTTGCCAGGATGGTTGTAGGTTGTGGAGTTCATGAAGAAGTTTGGGCAGCCATCAGGGGTCATTTTTTGTCTCTACAAGGTACCAATCAGTGCATTCACGGTGAGCCTTTGGTGTAGGAAGGTTGTTAAATCTAGGTGGTTGTGTCTGTAGGTTGATTTCAGTACATGGATGGGTCATTTATCTAATCAATTTTAATATTTGCAGAAATATCTTTCATGATAAGATTTGATTGACCTAGGGTTTGATATTAAATTGTAAAATTTGTAACCCTGGTTAGTTTTGACTCCTGCCTGCGTGCAGTTGAGGTTGTATATAGTTTGTTTTTTTGGGAGCCTTAGTGATCAGAGTTTGCAATCTGTAAAAGATTTTTTCTCTTTCTTGGGAATTACCTGTGGCATTTTGTTCTGCCCTCTAGCTCTTATAGTTTGTAATCTTTCATTGAAATCTCAGGTTTAATAGAGGCTATCCATGGAATTTGTTTTGCCCTCTGGTCTTTCCATTATCTATATTTCTCTTATTGAATGTAATATACTGGTTTCATTGGAGAAGCCTTGGAGTTCTAGAGCCCTTCTTTCTTTCAGCTCACATGTGTACTATTGTGTATTGATCTGATTGGATTGAGTTTGTGGGTATAGTTCAACCCCTATCTTTTTGTCTCATTCCTGTACCCTTTTGCTAAAGAGAATGTTTGATTGTAGGTCACAGCCCATGCCATTTGTCCTAGCCCCTCTGTGAAATATTTATGCAAGCCTATTTAGAGAGAGTGTGTTCTATTAGATCTGAGAGCCTTAATGTTGATTTGGCCAGTGTATTGTATTCATTTCATTTCGATGCGTCACCTAGTAGGTAGTTTGCTTTCCTGTCATTTCCCTTTCATGCATTCTTTCAACCCTTTCCCTTCAAAGATTTACTTTCCTATTTAAAAGAAAATCAAAGTGATTATCCAAGAGGAACCAACCTAGAATCTGGAGGTCTCATCTTGGTTAGCAAGAGGTCCCACAACCTTGAGATGATTCCCCTATTATACTAGATTATCAAGACTATGAGAGCTTGAGATCAGAGGTGCAAATTCAGTGTATAATAGCTAGGTCGACTTAGACCTAGATAGCATGGAAAGGTCTTACCCAAGGGAACAATCCTACCCCCCATTGAAGCTCATCCTTGAACCAACTGCTCTGATGGAAAATCTATTCGTAGATCCCAGAAGTTTGACAAAAAGGGTATCTAGATCTACACTTTAATTCTCTATCCTGCACCTGTACCTACAAGAAAAATGGTTTTTTGTTTTCATTAGGGGTTTTCCTTAGTCAAACCCCGATTTGGAATCAACCTTAATAATGGAATTGAAATATAGAATTCCAACAAGTAGTAGAAGTAGATCTAACTACGAAGCTATGAAATTCAAAAGATAGGCAATTATATTTCAAATGTAAACAAGTATGTTGATAGAAAAGCTTGGACTTAACAATGTAAATCAAAACCATAAATGTAAATCCAAAACCTCCATGATTATATGATTGGAATCCACCTTGAAAGGAGAATGAATGAATCTTAAAGATGAAAAAATGATCTTGAAGGAAGATTACACCACCATGATGGATAGATCTAGGGTTTGAATGATGAATCTTGAATGCATGAACCAAAACCCTTCAAAGCCTTGAATGCTTGAATCCTTAATCTTCCATGGAGAACTTGAATGGAGAAGAGGACTTGAATTCTTCCTTGAAAATTCTTGATGGAATGCTTTCTTGATCACCAATGTCTCCTTGAGAATGCTCGATGAACAAATGGATGAGAGATGGAGAAAATGAGAGAGGAAGGCTTCATTTTATAGTGATCTAGGACACAAACTTTTAGAGAGGCCAACATTGGAGAATTAAATCCCAATTTATCTTAACCCCTAGAAATGGACCTAGATTAAATCCAATTTAAGGTTTTAGCATTTTGAAATCTAAAAGTGCTGACCTGAAAGTGGGAAAATGAAACTTTCTGAAATCTAAAATAGCCAACCTGGAGTCAAGGATGAGGTAGTCCCTAGCCTAGGTTAGGATCAAGGTCATCCTTGACCTAGGTCATGGTCTAAGGTTGTGCTTGACCCTTCAGGTCATCCTTGACCCATAAAGTCAAAGTGTTTAGATTCTCAAAGAAAGTTTGTCGGAAAGAGACTGGAAAAAGTGAGAGAGAAGCATAACAAGGGGGAAATAGGGAGAGAAAAATAGAATAGGGAGGAAACAACTAGATCCATGCAAAGACCCAATCAAGGTGCTTTACATGACCCTAGACCACTTACTCGGAGGGCTAAATGCTCTTAACATGGAATTTCTTCTATTTTAAGATGATACATTAAGCCCCCACTTTAGCAAGAGTATGGACTCAATGCAAACTCTTGGTAAAGGAGAAGAAAGAAAATATTTGAGTGGATTCATAATGAGATAAAATAACACTTAGCTAAGGACACAAGCCACTAGGCTAAGGGCTCTAACTCAACATACATGCACGAGGGTGTGAAAAGAAAACCAAAAGCAACACAAAAGAGGGGTTAGTACAAACAAACCCAAATCAATTAGCATAAGAATCTTTGCTAAGAAATATGTTTCATGCTAATATAATATTTGGAAAGCTATAATAAAAGTATAAATGATTACATAAGAAAGACAAGAGAAACACTATAAATAACATAGCTTCATGAACTAGTCCTACTAGCATGAAAACGAAAAGAGAGAAAAGAGAAAGTCATTACCTCACCTAGTAAGATGCCCACCTTACTGTGCATCATCCTATGGGGAGAGCCCAATAGGTTCACCCATAAATTGTGCTTTGTAACTATAATGTGTCTTCTGACGACTTCTGGAATACGTATAGATCCACCTTCTTGTAGCACTATGAATATGAAATGCATGTCTCCTCAGGATTTAGAAACTTATGTGTATTACATTCAAAAGATTTAACATATTGGAAATGCACATCTCTTCAAGATTTAGCAACTTATGTGTGTTACCTTCCAAGATTTAGCATATTGAAAATTGAAAAATGTGTGTTTCTTCAAGATTTAGCAACTTATGTGTGTTACCTTTTGAGATTTAGCATGCCGCAAAATAAAAGGTTAGAAAAAAATGCATAATGTAGAATGTGGGATGTCGTATATATTCCTCACTCCTTAAGATGGAAAACATATACTATTTTGACATGTTAAGGAAAGAAAAGAATAAGGATAAAGTGTTCTTCAACATCAAGACAATATCCATAGACAACACCCAATCCAAGCCAAGAAGGTCACAACTCCTATGAGGCCATGGAAGGGATGAATGCAAAGAGATATCATGGAAGAAGTGAAAAAGTAACCCTTGCAAGGGATAGCACACTATTCATCTTCCAAGGTGAGAGATATATTAGTCATGGAAACCCAATATCAAATAAAAAAATAGGTTGTGATCAAGGACAAAGATCCTCAATGCAAAACAAAATTTTCATGTATGATTGGATATCACATAATAGATAGACACTACTTAACCAAGGAAAGAGGTGAATCCTGGAAAGATAGAAAGGAAGGAGATGGCATCCTTTCCCCCCAAGCATATGAACAAGGATAGAAGGGGACATATTATATCACTCACAACACTATACAAGACAATGAGCTCACAATAATTAGGCTAATGGTATTTACATAATGTGGAGATCCATAATAGGAACATAAATTTTATTTAGAGAAAATGGGGTTGAAATACAACTCATTGCCACATGATATATAAATAACCTTACTATCAATGAGCTGCTTAATCTTATAATGTAAAGCTTGACATTCATTATTAGAGTGATCATGAAATCTATTATACAAACAAAAAGGAAGAGTCTTCAAGTGTTGACTATGTTTCTTTTTGCATTTAGGTCTAGTAATCATCTTATCCTGAAGGAGTTTAGGCAAAAGAACTTCTTGGTTAAATTCCTTCATAGTTTCATCATGTTTTGAAGTGTTATTCGAGATGTTGTTAACATTGACTTTTTGTTGAGGATTAAATCCCAATCCATAAGAACACTCATGCCCCCCCATTCTATAAGGGCATTTAAATTCCCTGTTTATGCTTACCACATCCTTGACCATTAAATCCTTGTTTAACTAGGAAGTAATAACCAAGACCATAACAAGAAGCCATATCAGAAGGAGTCAATTGAACTTCAGTAGTCACTATGTCATCATTAGTAGGCTTGATAGATTTATTGTGGATAGAAGCAAAAACAAAGTTATTCCTAAGGGTGTTAGAAGTAGAAGTAAAAACTCATTGTTCAAATTCTCTATGTTGCTTCATAAAATCAAGATTAGAAACTTTATATTCTCCAATAAAGGTAGGAGTAAAATCCAAGGTTCCCTAATCATCACCAGGAAGAGCATTAGAAGAAGGATTACTATTAGGAATAGGAGTAGTGTGGTTTTGAATACTTAGAAAAAGATTAGGTGCATCATCCACATGAAGCATATACATCTTGTTAGTATGTATAAACTTGACTTTATAGTGAAGGGTGGAAGGGATAGCATGCACCTCATGTAACCAAGGTCTACCCAAAATAAGGTTATAATTGAGAGGTCTAGGCATAACATGAATAGGTGTGTTCAGGATGACCGAACCTCCTTTGATAGGTAAGTTAATGATGCCTAAAGTGTTCTTAGTAATGTTATCAAAGCCATGTATAGGAACATTGTTAGGTTGAATAGTTAAAAGATCGACTTTGATCACTTTGAGCATGTTCATGCTACAAACATTAAGCCTAGATCCATTATCAATCAAAGTCCTACAAATGATACTTTTATTGATAGAAACATAAACCATAAGAGCATCATATTGATTTTGGACTTCCCTAGAAGGTAAATCATTTTTAGTGAATACAATGTCAGGAGGACCCAAGGTAGCATGCATGCATTGTAAGAAATTATTGATGTTCTCTTGATTAGGAGGTGGAGTAGGAAGAGTTGCTAGAGATTTTTGTAGGGATTCATAGTAGGTAGGCGAAGTTTAAAAAATCTCCCATAAAGAAATCTTGGAAAGGTTATTTTGCAATTGGCTTATCAAATCATACTCCTTGCTATGAAAATGGGGTGGAGGAGGAAGAATGGGTTTGGAAGGTGGTAAAAAATTAGAAACAACCAGATTAGGTTGAAGATTATTCCTTCTATGATATATGTGAGCTATAAAATCTTGTTCATTGAAAGAATCTAAAGACTCCATAAGTTTACCTTTGATAGTAATGTGAGAAAAACCTTTGACAATCAACAAGGGTTTCAAAAAAGCCATATTAGTTTTCTCAACACTACAAATAGATTCACAAGAAGGAAGCAAACAAGACATCATAGGAGGAGATGAGGTAAGATCTTGATTCTCCATAAGATCATCACTAAGAGGTATAACATTAAGGGAATTTATATCATTCTCTTCTAATGCCTCATCACTAGAAGGAATCCCAAATGGAGATAAATAATTGATAATGTCATCTTCTTTCACTAAAATGCCTCCATAAGGGGAGTGTGTTTTAAAAAAAGAGTTATCATCATCCATTAATAAATCACCCTCTTATATCAAAGATTCTTCATGAGGAGAGGATAAATCAATGTCTTTATCCAAGGGATCATTCACAATAGTTTCATGAGGAAGAGAAAAATCAACATCCTTGTCATGCCCTGCAAGGGAACCCGGGAAGAGAACAAAGATTCTCTTTGAAAAAAAAAACCTAAGTAATGTTTTATGAAATTTTTTGAATTTTTAAAAGAATTATATAAACAAAACATAGATTAACTTAGATTCCTCCAAGGTTCCCTTCTTATTTAATGCACAAATCATTTAATTCCATATAGTGTACTAACAACTTGATTCACTTCTTAAGCAGAGTACATCACAACATTTGTAGATTCTTTATAAAGAAATATAGAGTACTTTCATTTGAATTGCCATTTAAATCCATATATTTTCCTAAGTATCATTTATGAACAATATAACAATTATCTCATTAATACCATATGATAGAATCATCTAAACATTTGATACATCACAAATATTACATTTTTTTCACTAACTTTTCACTTAATCAAGAATAATGAGAAACATACTGCTTTATTTGGAATGTTACAAAATCCTTTTCTTTTCAACATACATCATATAAATAAAGTTTGTTCTTTCCCTTTTCCTTTTTCCTATGACTACCCATACCAAATACATCATTTTGAAATAAATTAAAGGTTACATTACATTCATCCCCTCTTGGGAGGTAACATTAATTTTACATCTTGAAAGATAAATACAAGTCTTCATTCTTCAAAATTGGAACACTATGCAAGCATGAATCCTTAAGCATTGTATCCAGAAAAGGTACCTTGATAAAAAGATTTACCACCCAACTAGTGGATACCAAAAGGCCTACTCCCCCATGATAGGAGATAAACACCAAGGTCCACAAAGAAGGGATAACTAAGCCATACCTAGGGTTGGGTAACCTTTCCCCAATAGAAAATGAAAAGAAGATCAAAGTAGAAATCTTTTCCCAAAGCTTCTAAGGATTGGTAGAAACTATAAGAAACAACCTAAGTGAGTGTCATCGCATAGTCCTCACCCCTTGGGTTGTCTTGGTACTAGCCACTTCGGGCACTGGCCCCCAAGTAAGCACATGCGAAACCAAATGCCTTTCATACAGACAAGTGTCATTCGATCATACCGACACATAGGAACCTTCTCCCACTCCCATCCATAGCCTTTACTAGCACTAATGGCATGGGAGAGGAATACATTAATAGTTTAAGTGTTTGAACCCATTCCTGGAAGTTTTAATTAAATTATCACTTGTTAAAATAACTCTTCAGTCGGTTATCCTAGTACTAGCCACTTGGGGCCCCGGCCCTGCACTAAGAGCCATTGACTTAGTGTTCTTAGGTTATTTACCCTTAACCCACACATCACATACACATCATACATGAAATAAAACACATCATAAACACTTTTGAGAGCTTACATCAAAGAATAGAAAGGAATAGGAGAGTTTAGGGATGTTTAGGAAAATTAGGAGCATTTAGGGAGGCCTAGAATGGTCCTGATCCTCCTAGATAATCCTAAACCCTAATATGGATTTTGATACATATCCTAACCCTATTAAATCATTCTAAATGCACCATATAACCTCCACCAAACAAGTAATGAACATATTTAAATTTTACACAAAATTTCATATGCCAAAACAGAAAGTTCCGTAAAATCTCCCATGTCTAAAATTTTAACTAAGTTTGAATTAAACTGAAAACTCAAAATCTAGAGGTTTCATCTAAACTCCTATGAGGCTAAAACCTATCTCAAACATTCTGAAAGGTACCTAATTTATTTATACAAGTATAACTTCAAGTATAAGAAATTAAAGTATCAAACTTATACATAAACTAACTTGGGATTAAAGATTAAATACAACTCGGGATTGAATCAATAATAACTTATTACAAACTTGTATAAACAAACCCTACAAACTCAAGATAAATACAACTTGAGAATAATACTAACTCATGATTAAGGATTAAATACAACTCGAGATTGAATCAATAATGAGAGATTACAAACCCTAATCCACACACGGGAACAAAACAATTGGGAAACTATGAAATAACAGAAAGATACACAACAAAGAAACACCCTGCATCTCGATGAAGAAAGGTGTTGCTAAACTGATATGGAATAGTAAGGTTGATCAAAAAATTTCTAAAACTTGGAAGCACTATTCGGATTATAACAGTAGATGAAATGAAAATGCTATGGACTCTCTAGACTCTTACAGATATAAGTAATATATGTATTCATAATGCATAGGAAGTAATTCTTATTTGATATATGATCATATTATCTTATGCAAAAATAAAGACATAATGATATATAACATAAACATTCTGAAGCCTATATAAACAACAAGCATACAAAGAAACATTCAATCATAATTTCATCATTTCATATTACAAAGGAGAGTTAACTCTCGGGATGAATTCCAACCTGGAGTCCTGTGGGGATTCGGTTGATGAAGAAGGATCTAATCCTCTCAAACTCTTCCAGCACTCCTTCAAATCCTCCTAGATGCAATCTCCAGCCTCTACCAAAAACAACCAAATGCCAATCTTAGAGAATAATGAATTCTCTCCTCACAAATATAATTTCCTACAAATAAAAATGCTCAACCATACAATATCTCTTCTTGAATTCAAATTCATATCCAACCCCCTCTGACACATGATCTATCTCTATAAATAGATTGGAGGGAGTAGTTGCACATGTGTTCCAACCAATGCAACTATCCTCCAGTTATTCATTAATAATATAGTTTGCAAAACCATTCCCATGAAGGGATAAACAAATTTTATTTAATAAGATTTTAATTTAAATCTCCTAAATTTGAGGATGACAAAATAGATAATAAAGATTTTAGGAATAATTGTAGTAATTTACTTACTATGGTAATTTAGCAAAAGCATTTCCCAAATATAAAAATAACATAGACTTACCATAGTTTCATAATAATTTCCTTCACATAATTAATTTATTATATAATAATAATATATGTTTTTATATGTATTCATAGGAATATGTGTGCACCCATGTGCTTATGGTACATATACCATAAGTAAGACACATTATTATTAATATTACAACTTTTTAAGTATTATCAATATCATTATTATAAAACATATTATTTATTCATACACTAATCCATATTCTTTACAAAATAGAATAGTGATATATATATTAGGTAACTACTAACATAAGTTGGATTTTACCACTATTATTAAAACATTTATCATTAATATTTCCATAAACATCTTATTATTATGAATATTATAAAACATTTTTTAATGCCATAAATTCTTTAATATTATTAATATTAAAATCACATGATTTAATCACATACTAACTCATTCCTAACAAGGTACACTAGTACATATAAGTAACTTCTAATAATGATAAATTACTAAAGCATACCCTCAAATGAACAATAATTCACATCAATAATCTACTAAAAATATTTAACATACTATAAAGACAATTAGAGCTACCATACTCAAAACCTCATTCTCAAAGAATGCAAAAGACAAGAAACCAGCTACAAGATCCACAAACCAAAAAACAAAAATACATCATCCACACAAGGGACTGACTCAGGAACTCCCCACCTAAAGCTAAATGGGTCAGAGGTAGAATTCCTTCATACGTAACCTTGTGATATCTTCGTAACAACAAAAATGATTGAGGATTTTGAGGGATCACTTAGACTTGTGAAGCCAGGTGGAGATGATGCCTGATACCTGCAATCCTGCATCACCAAGAAGAGATACATGTATACATATGGATATACATACAAATCAGGTATATGCAAATAGATGACCAGGATTGATACATTGTGTGGACCTCAACTAAGTGAGTAACTATGACTTCATCCTGAGTCATGAAAAAACATCAGACACATATCCATGAGACATAAACATCATGATAATGGTTACATTCAAATCCTTGGGTTAGCTCCATGAAACATATAAAGATAGATGGTTTTCTAATTTCATAAACTGATAAATAATAACCATAAATGAGCATATCAACCTTCTAATAAACATATCATCATCCACAAAACATAAATGTAAATATATAGTTCTAACCATCATAATAGAATGTCCAAATCGGAAAGTCCAAGTATCACCATACGAGAGGGTATTACAATCCCCATCCAACGGCTCAATAAAGTACTTGAAAAATGCTTGAGATAGCTTTTGCAACATGATAATGAATAAATAAATGCATAGAAAATAGATCTAGATATATCCAAATGAATTCAAATGAAATTTATAATGATGAAAAAGGAAATCAAAACCACCAACACAATCGAGCATCTAATTCTAGAAAGTAATGCAAATGTTTTTGTATTTTTTAAGAAATTTTGCAATATTTTTGTATTTTTGAAATATAAATGCAAGAGCATAAACTTAACCTACTTTTTAAGCATGTAAGATCTAACAGAAAATTTAAATCTAACACCAAAAATAAAGATTTGTCTATCGCGAGTTCACCAAAATGTATTAGATAATATGTGGATGGGGTCCTAGAACAATGGTTTACACATTAAAGAGACCCCACAACCAATATTTTACACATACATTTGAATTAAAAGGGGATAGAATGTAAATATGGAAAAGCTATTATTGAAATGAAGAAATAAAAGTACTACCTCCAAAAAGGAACCTGCTAAAAACCTTGTCAAATAGTCTCTGAAACTATTGATTTTCAAAATTTTATTGCCGAAACTACGAGATCTACAAAACCCAAAAATCTTTTTCTTTCCTGAGGGTAGGTTGAGTTTGACCCAAATAGCGGGGCAAGGTCTTACCTCGGGGACAATCCCACCCCACACTAAAGGTCGTCCTTAACTGAACTATTCTGACAGAAATTCTATTCATAGATCCTGGAAGTTTGATGAAAAGGGTATCTAGATATGCATTTTAATTCATTGTTACGCACTTGTACCTATAAGAAAAATGGTTTTTTTGTTTGGATGAGGGGTTTACCTTAGTCAAACCCCAAATTGGAATCAACCTTAATAATGAAATTGAAATATAGAATGCTAGCAATTAGTAGAAGTAGATCTAACAATGAAGCTATGAAATTCAATAGATATGCAATTATATTTCAAATGTAAACAAGTATGTTGATATGAAAGCTTAATCTAAAAAATATAAATAAAAACCATAAATGTAAATCCAAAACCTCCATGATTGTATGCTTGGAATCCACCTTGAAAGGAGAATGAATGGATCCTGAAGATGGGCAAAGGATCTTGGAGGAAGATGATGCAAGGAGACGAAGTTGAGGGGGCAAAGGATAGTGCACCCTATAGATCCAACCCTACTCAAAAACTCGCTGAAGCAACAACAAGATAGTGAGAGAGAAGGTAGGATCATTGATATACTTTCTTTCATTCAAATTGATTCATACATGCTAGGATATAAGGCCTTCCCGATTAAGGAAAAATATTACAATGAATTACAGAAGTCATCAAACATGTGAGGATCTGCCAAAAATCTTCTTACCACTATCTTCTATCTTCTATCCAAAACTCCCCCAAACTCTAACCAAATAACTATATTTATACAAGAGGCTACTGAATTGAGTCAGCCTTTAGATTCAAAATGAATAGAAGGAATGGTCAGATCTAGGAACACTTGCTTCCCAATGGTGGATGCCAACATTAAATCTATGACCCATAATCAATGCACAAGTCGGCCTCAATAGAAACTCAAAATAAACTACTTGGTAAGTAAGGATGACCGAGCAACAAACACGCATGACCGAGTGCTAGTGAAAAACTGACCACCCAAGAGATAACTAACCATACTTGGTAACCAAAGGAAACTGACCAACTACCGACCAACTCAGTCAAACAAGGAACCAAGCAACACAGGAAAAATTCAAAATCTTTTTGGTGACATAGGATTGCGAAGGACCCAAGATACTCCTACATTAGACACCTAGGGCTATTTAGAAATAATTCTCTGAATCATTTAGTAGGTTTTGTCTAAGCTACATCCAAATCAGACTATGAAATCCATGAACTATCTTCAATCGGTCTATTCTTCCACTTTACCAGATATTCCATATAGTGTTTACCACTTGTACTCTTGCTAATTCCTTGTTCCAAAATCTATTCAACTTCTTCATTTTGCTTCTTCGGATATTCCATTGGCACTGTCTTGTCTTCATCAAGTTCATGATACTCATACAAATTAGCAATGTTGAAAACCAGTGATATATCCATGTCATCAGGTAACTCAATCTCATATGCATTTCCACTGTCAAAATTCTTCAAAATATTGCAAGGTCCAAACTTCTTCATCTTCAACTTCCCATATGTTCCAATAGAAAAATTTACCTTTCTTCAAATGAACCATCACTTCATCACCAACATCAATAGTTTTATGTCTCCTTGATCTATCAAGTATATCTTTGTACTTTTGATTACTCTCTTCCAACTTTATTTTCACATCTTCATGCAATGTCTTCATGTACTCAGCAAATTTCACTCCTTCATCACTTCTCTTACTTTCATCAGCAATGTCTCTAAAATCAAATATACCTCTCGACTGTATGCCATTCACAATCTCAAAGGGTGTTTTTCCAGTACTCCTATTCACTGAATTATTGTATGAAAACTCTTCTTGTGCCAACACAGAATCCCAATCAGGGATTTTTTTAGTGGCGAATATTCACCAATTGGTGAATATGTCACGATCGGGTGATAGAAATTGGTGAATAAAACAATCAAATACAGGTCAGATCATTCACCCAGATTTTATAAAATGGTCATATAGTGGTCGGAATGTTCACTGCTATTATTATGTAATTTTAGTTTGGTAGTTAGGTTCTTCACCCATATTTCTCTTTACCGTTTACTCTTTTTCGCCACAGATTAAATTGAGTGTCTCTTTCGAGGATCATCATTCACCAAATTCCCATTTTCCTATGTGAAATTTTTATTTGTCCTAGGACCCAATTTTCCATGCATCACATGCAATGGGGTCCCAAGTTCCCACCCTATTCACCCACTTGATTACTTGAAATTAAGCAGGGTTCACCAAATATTAGTTCTTATCATATGTAACAGTCGACCCATTTGCCAAAATGGATGATGCCGATTATGAGGCAAAATCTGATGGCTGATATGAAAATAGTTTATTTGTAGTTGTCTATTTAAGATATATGAGTTTCATTATTGAAACATGCCAGAAAGAAGGAGCCTTCGAGAGATTTTCATTTAGTACTTAGTAGCATAATAATTTAGTTGATTCTGAGCTTAGAGCTCACAATTGTGATCGGTAGTGAACCGAAATGATGACTACGAGTTCGTAGTATTTTATTGTAGCCTTAATTTGATGGAGATGTCACAGTCAAATTTAAACAGGAAGAGGACTAATGAAGGTGGAGATGTCCAAGAGAGGCCAACAAAATGCGGAAATATATCTTCATACTTTGGTGGGGGTAGATGCAACAGTGTTGGTCAAAGTGAGGAAGGTACATCATCAGAGGAACCTGTACAATCTCAACCTACATAGGAGTCTATTCAACAAATTAGGGAGCCTAATAAATCTGGTGACAAAGTTGCAGAACCTGATATATCTAATGAAGATGACCTTGATGAAGAATATCTAATAAATAACCAGTACCAAGATGAATCAATTGACTTTGGTGATGGTGATGGAGCAATTAACAGTAACACTACAGGGAGAGGAAAATTGAAAGAAAAAACTGATCATCAATGGTAGATGGCCAAGAGATTTAAATTTGATTGGGCAGCAAAGAATCCATTCATTGAGCCCATGGACAATCCAATTGTAGGTGAGCTGCTAGTAAAATGCAGATGTATGATTTGTAGTTGGAAGTATAAAAAGGAAAAAGCGGTTGCAGCTTAAACTAGACACCATAGAGAAACATGCTAGTAAGATTTACGAAACCTCAATTGTAGATGGAAGGGAAATAAAAGTGGTAAGCTATAAAACAAAGGAGCAATGTCAACATAAAAGGAATGCTGAGGAATATTATTTGTTTCAAAAATTTAAGACGAAGCCTGGTGAAGTTCAAGGTTCTATTAATGCTATTTTTGCAAAAGCAAGTGAAGTAGAAGAATGCGGAAAAGCTGTTCAATTAAGTAATGTTTTCCATATTTTGAGCAGAGGGCATCCAATGACAGACTATCCAGAAATGAGTGGTTTGTTACACTTTCTGAAAGTTCGTAACTATCCTGTTAGTCATTGGTTGATAAACAGTGGATGGGAATGGGCAAGTTGTATTGCGCAGGTTGAAATAGAGGATGTACAAAGAAAAATAAAAGAGTCAACCTTTATTGCATTGTCCTTAGATGAAGTTACGACAATAGATAATACATTGTGGGTATGCATGCATGTTTATACTATACAGAAATTTTTTTGCCAACCACATCTACTAACTGTTGCTAAATTGAGAGACAATGCGATAGCAAAAACTTTATTTCAGTTAGTAAAGAGCCATTTAATTGAATATGGAGCTATGGATGAATTGACAATAGCGAAGATGTTGATCTTCCTTGGAGTGCATGGAGCTTCAGTAATGCAAGGCCAAAGGAATGGTCTTTGCACAAAGATGTAGGCTTCTTGTTCACCATATGTTGTTGGCATTCACTATATGGCCCATAGGATGAATCTTGCTTTCAGAGTTGTGAAGAAGTTTCCTTCAATAAACAAGGTTGAAGATTTAGTAAGAGAGTTGTACGCATATTTTTGTCAAAGTCCCAAACATTTTAGGGAATTTTAGCACTTTGCTGATGGAATTATCAATGGAAACAAGCTTCTTAAAGATGTTGATACTAGATGGATCTCTCTGGATGGACCAGCGCATCGATTATTTTTTGAATATCAATCTTTGATTGGATTGATGTACGAAAATCAGGACAATGCAGAAAATCAAAGATGTGGTGACCTACTTCAGAGGTTGAGCAATTTAGAGACACTTTTGACTTTGGCATCTCTTCTTCCCATGCTAGAAGAAATGATGTTAATTATGAAAAAAGCCCAGCAAAGAGCCATGTATATTGCAGAATATGCTCACTTGCATAAAATGTCATGCTAAGCCCTTGATAGTCTCTATCTTACTGACCTAAATTTATCTGATGATAGATTTAATCACTAGCAAAAACTAATAGATTTGGATGATCCTGATAATTATTTAAAGATCATTGAAAATGGAGATTTATGTGTTTATGTAAGGGGATTTTAGATACCAATGTACTACAGTGCCCCAAAGAAGCGAGCTACAAGAGTTACAAGGGAAGAGTTTACCAAGATTGTCAAGTCTATAACAGCTAATGCAAGGGACATAGCCTATAGAGTTTCCTCTAAAATAAGATCATGATTCCCATATGATCAACTGCTTGAGGCCATGGAAATTGTGTTTCCTCAATATTGGTCCTTCAACTCTAAGGAAGATTATCATAAAAGGCTGTTGACTTTGATAAAGGAATTTTGCAAATCTGTAGAATTCAATGGAGTGACTATCAAAGGAATATTAGATGAGGGTCTTCTTAGACAGAAATCAGGCACCTTTGCGAGGACTATGAAGCATCAATATCAGTTAATGCATAACCCACATGAAGAGGGCTTGGCAACAAAGCTTTGGACAGAACTAAAAGAAAGCATAATGTTGCGTGAAGAAATTTCAGAGTACTTCAAGCTTGCTGATCTATGTCAAACCATGATATTGGGTTTAGTGGAGGATGAGAGAGTTTTCAGTTCTTTGGGCTTCCTAAAATCAAAGCTAAGAAACAAACTAGATAAGAATTTGGAATCATGCTTGAGGGTATACACATCTAGGTATGATGTCAATACTTTTCCTTATAAAAAAGAAATGGAAATTTGGAAGAAAAGATGAAAAAGAAGAGGGGTGGGAAACACCATTAACCAATCTCCTATAGTGACTCCAAGTGGGACAAGTACAGTTGGCAGTGGCACTGACGATGGGATTGGGAGTCATAGAAGCAGAGGTCAGAGTGAACTTCAAGAAGACACAAATGAAAATGAAGAGAACAATGAAGCAACTGCAATACCAGAATTGGATGATGATGATGACACAGAGATGAATTGGCAAATTTAGGAAATTTTTGTTAAATTAGCAGTCGCAACCAATAGGTATTTTTTGAACTTATTAACTACTATATGATATCCTATCATTCAATGTTCATTTTAGAAAAGCAAGAATGTATTATGTTTCATCATTAAAATTTGAGAACAAAGAGTATTATTACTGTAGAGTGTAGTTTATATCATGTCATCAATGATCATTCATATTTGAATTTGAAATTCCTGAATGAAATTTTGTATTCCAATAGCATATAATAGAGTAATTTTGTATTCTTAGTTAAACTCAACTAAGAATAAATGAATAAAATAGAGTAACTCAACATACATTGAATTGGAAAACATGAAAATTAGATATAATCATAGAGTACAATTTGTTTTGTATTCATTTGCAATATATTACAATTTAAAGTAGTTCAAAATTCAGAGCAATCTTTGTAGGCCACTCCAAACATCCTCAGATGGTAGAACAATTTGGTTCATAGTATAGTCACACTCCTGCAACTTTGTTAGCAATTCATATTTGGAAGTGTGACTTGACAACACTATTGATTCTAAAAGTCCATTCAAAGTTCTCATTGGTTTGATGAAATCCAAGAATACATCACAAGATATGTCTGCAGGGAGAAAGTGTACATCAGTATTTATTTTGTCTTGCAACCTTGTTTTGTAATTTTCTCGTCCAATGAACTGATTTGCTTCAAATCCCTTAGGCAAACCAAGACTTTCCATTTTCGCTTTCCTTTGTTCCATCTTTGTGATCTTCTGCTTAGCTTTGTCATCCAATTCCTGTGCTTCCCGTAGCTTCTCACATTTGTGAATGATTCTTGATACCTTTACTGATGCATCAAGGCAGTTGCTAATTCCCTTGTTTGATAGATAACTATCACTCTTACTGTAGAGTTGTTGCATAATATCTTTTGCTGTCTTTTCTTTGTTGACAACATCCATGTTTTGTTGAATGTTGTTTTGGAGCTTCAAGTAACATACTCTCATACTTTGAAGCATTTGAAACCAGTCATACAAGCTATTAGACATCACCAATATTTGGCCCCAAATGTGTTCTTTTGTAATCTTCACTAAATTATGACTAGTATCTATTAAAGTCCTAATTGTGAAATTGGCCTTCTTTAGTTCTTCTGCCATTTTTTCACAATTGTTTTTCTCTTCTACTACTTTTTGTATCCAATGATTGGCTTTATCCACCTAAGAGGCAGCATTACTCTCCAGATTTTTAAATAACTTTTCTAAACTGGCTCTTTCTTCGTTAAGTTTTTTTATCATTTCTGCCAATTTTCCCCTCAGTTCTTTCAGTTCCTGTTCCTTCAGTTTCACCTACTCCTACTCCTGTAACTTAACTACCACCTTAGCATGTCCTTGCTCTGTATCTGCTAATTTTTTAATCTTCTTTTGCAATTCTTTCAAACTGTTCTCTGAAGCTTTACTCTTTTCTTTTTCATTGCCAATGTCTTCCTGTAACTTTTCTATATTTTTCTCAAGCTTGCTTTTCTCTCTTTCCACCTTTAGTAGTGCACTGTAGACCACTTGGTTTGTAGACTTTGAGACATTGATTTTGTCCACATTTTTTACTTTGGAAAAATCCATTTGGAGAGTGCTAACTTCAAATTCAGAGTGATCTATCTGACTCTTTGGGGGGTTTCCATATTTGTTTGGTGGAATAACAACCATGAACTCCATCATGTCTCTCTTTGGGTCATATGTTGGAAAAACCTTGTTGGATGCAAGTTGTTCCTATGCAGCTACAATAAGGGCACCAGACTCCAATGCCTTCTTTGATTCCTTATTCTTTGTTTTTGTTTCTGCAAAATTATTATAGAAATCCTTGTAATGAAAATTTGGTGTTGTAGAAGGATTTGAATGTTTAAAAGGTGAAGAAGAGACAGAGCTTGCAATGGCTGTTGATCTAACTAATGCTCTTTGAGGATTTGAACTTCTAGAGGGTTTTGCTAAACCTAAAATTGGCAACACTTCTTTATGATCTAATGTCATTGTTCTGGAACTGGAACTGGAAATGGAAAACTTTTGCTTCTTGACACTATCTTCTTGTATGGAATTCTGTGTAGATTCTAGTGGCCTCTTTAGAGAGGGAACTTGTTCTATAAGGTTCCCACTCCTACCAATGCCAATCCCATGAATGCCACTAGTACTACCACTAGGTCCACTATCAGAGCCAAGTCTTGCACCATGATCATAAGCAATTTTTTTTGTCTGAATTGTATTCAAGATTCCTTCTCATGTGGGACCCAAACCACCACCTTTATAACCCATTTTTTCAAGAATGACTGCCCCTTTTCTGTATACATTTTTTCGGTCCTCGAAGATTGCATAGTGACTCCCACTTTGTGGATTAGATGCATTATCAATATCATGATCATCTGGATCACTACTGTCAGTGTTGTATGTGGAGTTAGGATGCTCTATATTCCACAATTTTCTAAACTCTATATCCTCATCTATGTCATCTAGATCTGCACTAGTCTTTGGTTCACCAAGAGCCTTTCTCATACTCCAAAAATCATCCATTTTCATTCTAGTCCATTTTCTATCCTTACAAGCTTCTGCTATTCTCTTTGTTATTTTTATGTTTGATGGCTGAGCAACTTTGTCATAGAAATTGAAGGACATCCTAGGTTGTACAATGCCCTGATTTATTGTTGTCATAATTTGTGATGACAAGTGTTCAACTGAAATGTTTTCGTCAATGAAAACTTTCTCCATCTCTTTTCTAACATCATCCCAGCTATCCTTATTTTTGAACTTCTCTAGCAATGGTTTACTTTCATGTTGAAATAAGTTTTTAGAGTTCTTATTAGCAACAAGCCTTTCTTGAATGACGTTGAGTGGATCATACTTCTAGTACCACTCTAAATCAAATTGAAAAATATCTATAAAAAATTGTGCCACCTGGAAAGCCTTTCTCTCAAATGTTAACCCTCCAATTGAGAAAGGTAAGGAAGGGAATATGCTCTTCTTTGATTGGCCAGAGAAGAGTCTATTTGTGCTCTCTAGTTGTACTACATATTCTACTACAAACACCCTGTCTATCACATGCATTGGAAGTTTGTGGGGTTGGAGTTCTGATCCATAAAACCTTAGCACAGTGTAATCTTCCATTAAGTACCAGTCAGCCAATTGAGTTGTGCTTCCAAGTCGGATGCAATCCCTACATGAAGCAAAAAATTTGGGCATTGGAGTGCTTGTTATTTCTTTGTACAATGGGGCCAAAAAGAAATCTACAAAATTACTGTAATTCCTTCTGTTATCATACAATCTTATCTGAGGTTTCCAGTTATATATTGGATTTGGAGTACCTATCCCCCTCTGAATTTCAAGCTTGTTGTCATTACTCATTAATATTGCAGCATTCTTGGCTAGCAAAAGATACCACAAGTAGGTTGTGAACCTAAATGTCTTAGAATTGCCTCTTTTAATCAATGCTAATTGCTCTTGCATCGATTCAACCATGTGTCCAACAAAATTATATCTTACTGGTTCATTCAGACAATGGATATCCCAAATGAATTGAAGAATGTTGGCACTCACTTCCCTATTGTTTTCCAGTCCTAGGCAAAATGATAGCGAGGATATAGTATCCTGAACCCATGGCACAAAAACCTTAAAATCATAAGGAGGCTTATGGTTCTCACCCAATGAAGCCTTTGCCTTTGCAACTATTAGACCCTTTACAAATGAATTTTTTCCATCTTGTGGGACTACCTAATATTGCTCTGCCAACACTCCTAGGTCGATTTTGGCATTATAGTTTTGTGGGTCAAACCCTAGGTCTAGCAAACTGACAAATTCTTCCTGGGTTATTGTTAAAATTTCTTCCTGAGTTTGTTTATTCACAATTGATTTTTTTTTCTTCATCATAATTTTCTGCACAAATCTTGACAATTTCTGGGCAAGGGAAAACTTCGGGTAACAGCATGTTACCCAGACCAACATCCCAGGAAGCAACTTTATTGGTTATTGCACCTACCGCTACATTAAATTTTATAAATTTAGACCTCCTTGGCCCAGTTGCCTTACTGCACAATGTATGTTTAATTGCTATAACTCTCTTTTCACCTTCGATAATAGGATCATAAACATCATGATACTCATCGGTGAAACCAAAGATTTGTACTAGTTTTCTGAAGTCCATTACAGTTTTCCCTTCTACTTGCCCTAGGCCTTGAGTTTTCACTTTCCCCATTGTTCTTCAGAAAAATTAAAAAACAAAGATTCACAAATATTTACTAATAGTAATAATATCACAGATATTAACTAACTAATTAAGAAAACCCCAATTGAAGAAAACCCCAATTTAAGAAAACTGCAATAGAACATGCAAGAATTAAAATTTCAAAATCAAGTTAAACTTAGGACTTACCAAAAATTAAACTTTGAATTTTCAAATCAAGATAGATATAAATTTGAACGGCTAAGGCTCTCACAAATTATAGTCTCGATTTCCAAATCTCCCGTGACGGTTCCCATTCAACAGTTCTTTTTAACTCTGCTACTACGAGTACAAGTCGATAGGTTTTAAAAAAGTAAATGTTAAAAACCTTTCATTAAATGGTAAAGTAATCTTTCTACATCATACATGTGTAATGTAAACATTCATAATCTTTCTAAAACATTACACGTCAACTTTCAACATGTCATGTTTCCAGAACTTCTGAAAGCTTTTTGAAACCCATAGAACTTCTGAAATACAACTTCAGCCATTCATCTATCATAATCTAACGATTGTCATGATTTTAAAATATTAATAATTTAACATACACTAATGAATATTAATTTAGCGGATGAGCTGGCTGACCTGGCAGCTAGAGGAACAAATTTGAAAATTCTATCCAACGTTAGTGGAGTTTCAACGGAGCTCATTGAATCTAACCGCTAAATCAAAATGGTCAAATTAGGTACTGATATATTTTTGCCTCAGAAGTTGACAGAACGGCTCCTTATGGTGATAAGTCGGGCGTCTTCTCTCATAGCGCATAACACGTGTAGGAGTTGAGAACATTAAATGAGGATTTGGATTAGGACAAGAGGAGAAGATACCTATTGTACATCGAAGAGTGACGGCATCTAGACATGAGTTATCTTCTAGTGTCAAAAACCTTGGTTGTTTTTGATCATTCACCTCTGCGCAGTTAAACCTCTCATACCAGCATCTCCAATGTGTGCTGCTATGATTGTGTGGGACCCAATTCTTTATCATGTTAGTTGTCACTAGGTCAGGGAATGGAGAAAGTATAATCAGTGATTGGGGGCTTGACTTTATTGCTAAAACACAATGGTGGGTCCTGGTGTCCGAATGAGTCAGAAGGTCTTGACATGTCAGAGCTTCAACGGTGGCCACTAAAGCGCAAGGGAGTTGCCAGAGATATGTAAAATCACGTTGGCCATTGATTCTTCTTTACAGTGTAGGGTTTCAAACTGTGGGTCCATGGTGACATGTATGCACAAATGGTGCTCTCCTATTGGTTGAAGGAAATAAAGAGGTGGAGTGTTGTCAACGGGGCTAGGGCTAGAGATTTTGATCGACGGGCGGCATGTGATCACATGGAATATTCTCTCCCAATGCGATCATGCACCCATCATCTGATTAGATGTTGTTGGTTTGTATGCAGTGGGACCATGTAATGATTCATCATTGAGTATGTGTGCTACTATGATTGTGAGGGGCCCAATTCTTCATCATGTTAGTCATCGCTAGCTTAGGGAATGGAGAAAGTCTCCAGCGAATGGGAGTTTGCCTTTATTGCTAAATCTCAATGGTGGGGCTTGGTTTCTAGATGAGTCAGATGGTCTTGTCATGTCAGAGCATCAACGGTGGTCGCTAAAGTGTAAGGGAGTTGCCAGAGATATGCGAAATCACACTGGCCGTTGATTATTTTTTATGGTGTAGGGTTTCAAACTATGGGCCATGGTGACATGTATGCACAAATGGCGCTCCCCTATTGGATGAAGCAAATAAAGAGATGGAGTCTGGTCAGCGGGGCTTGGGCTAGAGATTTTGATCAACAGTCAGTGTGTGATCACATGGAATATTCTCTCCCCATGCAATCATGCACCCACCGTCTGATTAGATGCCATTGGTTTGTCTGCAATGGGACCATGTGATGATTCATCATCGAGGTGTTAGGTTGTGATTGGCTGAGTTGGTAAAATGTTCAGTTGTCACATGATCACATGTTAGAAATTTTTCACATGCGACTAAGTGACCGGTTACTTCTTTTGTTGGGTCTGTTGGAGGGGAGGGCAGTGGTCCCGCTAGTGTTTATGTGGCATCCTATGGGTGGCTATCGCATGATCGCATGTCAGAGTTTTCTGACATGCGATCATGTGACTGGTTGACACCTGTTCCTCAGCCTAGTGGTAGATGGTGATGTGGCATTTTTTGATTGGTCGATATGGTGGAGACATGGAAATTATCAATGGGGCCGTGGTTAGAGGGGCTTGCGGGTTGGCCAACATGTTTCAAGATTTACGACTGGCATGATAGTTTGTCGAATGTTTGCATGAACCAATTTCATGCTTTGCGATCATGTGATAAACCCTATGTTTTGGTGGTGGCGGTCATACGACAAGGTAGAAGAGTGACATGGAGGTATGTCGCATGTTCGCAAAGCCCATTTCTTGGCTATGCGATCATGCAAAAATTGTTATATGTCACCATTGCGGAGTTAAGGCAGGTCCCTAGTGATGTTGTTTTGCTTGATTCTGGTTGGCTGCTGACTGGTGATGTGGCCGAAGACTTCTAAGTGATTTTGTGATCATAGTTGCATGACTAAAGTTAAAGGTTAAGTTTCGAAGCTTGGGAAAAATAAGAGGGTCTTTGGTCGGGACTTAAAGCTGGTCTCAGTTTGAATATGGGTTGTCGATTCCTTACAAGTGCCAAGACATGACCGTTGTTCTTTAATTTTAAATTTGTAGATTGATGGTTTTAGAAGTAAATATCGGTATCAGCCGATTACTGTTACTAAAATTTGAAATGATTTCATTCTGAACATTAGGCCTTGCAACAGTGGGCGTGAACTGATGATAGATACTTTGTTAATTTATGTTCGTATTTATATATATAAAAATCTCCGCTTCGGCCCTTCATCAATAAAAAATAAAAATGAATAGTAATCATTAACTATATTATAACTATATTACCCATTCGCCATTGAATGATGAAGTTTGGAAACATTTAATTATTTAACGAAACTTTTTTATATTATATTTGGCAAAATATAATTAATGATTCTTATAATAATAACAAAAAAGAATGGAAGTAGCACTTTGAAATTCTTAAAACATTATCATATTATATTTTTTAACATAGTTACATTATACATATCTACATTGAGATTACAAATTTACAATATATATCATTTCAAAAAGATTTTTACAAAAACCCTGGTACTACCAGGGAGACTAGACTACATAGAATAAGTATCAAGGTGACTTGGACAGTTAGACTAGAGAGTAGATAGTAGAAGTAGAGAGTATCATGATTAATGGACTATCCAACTCCCTTCCTTCTATGTGGAATTCTAAAGTGAGGATAATGCTCAGGAAATCTTCCAGCCATAGATAGTCCCTAGGTTCCTCCAGTAAATGCCACTTCCAGAGGAAATCCCTCCCAATACCTGCCCACTTTCGATGACACGTGAGCTGCTCAGCATCAAGGTTAAGTAGGAATGGTTGCCTAGGAACAACCATGTCTAGTTGTAGAATCTTAGGAAAATCATTTTCCCAAGGAATTCCAACCCCAATATCTAAAAATACAGCAACCGCTACATGGTCGCCGAGGTAGTCTTGTTTGAAAACTTTTCTCCAAAGCATTAACATATCAACCTTTTCACCCCCAAGGTCCAACAGAGATGCCAAGAAGTGAGATGAAATGCCAGTCCTGACTCTATACCAATTTTCATTCTCAATAAACTCATGACCGAGGACCATCCGTATAGCCTCCTTGGTGAAGGCTCCCAACTCCGTAGTGACAGATGCCAGGATTGGGTTTGTGACCAGGCCCAAAAAAGCCTTCTGGTCCTCAAAGGAAAGGCATCTCAAATGAATAGGAGTGTCCATTCTCAGTCTCACAATTATGCTTTCATAGTCATAGACAATTCTCAGTCTCACAATTATGCTTTCACACTCACAGAGAAGTGAAGCTAGCACTCGTAGACTATCACATAAAACCTAGCACTCGCAGACTAATATGCTTTCACAATTGTAAATTAAGGAGCATAGATCGATCTATTTATAAGACCTCATTGAAAATCATTCCATTTCTGCTAAAGCTCTAATAAATTGTAATATTAATGGTAACTGTCCAAATTTTGGACTCCAAAAATCTTGAAATCTTCCAAATTTAATGCAACACTCGGTGAAATTGGAAATGATAAGACATTTTTTATCTCGGGAATAATGAAGGCCTAAAGGACCACTCCATGTAGGTGGACATAACAATTCTTTATTATAAAAACCCTTAAAACCTATGCCCACTCTGCAGAAACAATAAGCCTGTACGTTTAGTTGCGAAATGGCTGCAGGAAATGAAGCTTTACCATTGATGTAAGATCATCGAATGGTTAGAAAGCAATGTCCTTGACTCCTTAGATGAGATGAAATTTTACTTTTCATTCAATCCTTAACTCTATCCAATTATTCTATCAAGGTAATGAATAGATTACACGTATCTGTCAGTACATTGCTTTAATTCTATAATTAATTCAAATTTCAAATCAATATGATAATAAATATACTTAGTACATTTCTTTAATTCTACACATCACCTATGGTAAATGGTAATATACTCAGTACATTACTTAAAACTTTACTTTATTTCTATCTAATAAATGCCAAATTAAGAATGATACTTTTTGGGCATATTGCTGGTCCTTATAACATTTACTAAAAACTATTGGTGGAAACATGACACATGTCATGTTTCCACTAATAGTTTTCAGTAAATGTTATAAGGACCAGAAATATGCCCGAAATTCATCTTTGGTCGTTGATATGTATTAAATCCAATGGACGTTTGTCATTTGAGTTTGATGTCATTATCATAGTCATGGGTGATGGGACTGGGACTGTGGGACCTGATGCAACGTGTCAGTATTCAAATTTCCAATAAAAAATAAATTAACAAATAATTTAATTCAACTATTTGGAAAATAATTTCACCATTTTTTTATAAAAATGGTATTGGTTATTAAAATATTCGCCAACCAATACCCATATTTCAAAACATAATTCACCATCAATATTAATAAATTTATTTTTAAAAAAAAATTTAATCACCATTTTTTTATAAAAATTGTGTAAACTATTAAAAAATTCACCACCAAATATCCATAGATTGACACATAATTCGCCAACACTATTAAATTTTTTTCACCCAAATCACATGTGATTCACCACAATTTTATACTTTTCAGGAGGGGGCGGTTCCTTAAAGTTATCCTTGATCCCAATTACTAGGTTTGTCTCCAACTAAATAGGTCAAAAGATTTCCTAAACTTCTATTTACAACCTCTATCTGTCCATTAGTTTGTGGGTGAAATGTAGAACTATATTTCAACTCAGTGCCAAACTTCATCCAACAAGTCCTCCAAAAGTATCCAACAAATTTACTATCTCAGTCAGAGATAATACTCCTCGGTAATCCATGCAATCTGACAATTTCCTTAAAGAAAAGATTTGCTAAATGTACTACATCTAATGTCTTTTTACAAGGTATAAAATGTGCCATCTTTGAAAATCTATCTACCATAACAAATATAGAATCATTACCTCTTACTATCTTTAGTAAGCCAGGAACAAAATTCATACTGATTTCAGTCCAAGGTTCTTCAGGTACAACAATTGTTGTATACAATCCATTATTCTAACTTACTCCTTTTGCAACTTGACAAATTCCACAACTTCTCACAAATTTCTTAACATCTTTATACAACTGGGGCCAAAATTATTTCTCCTTAAGCAAACTCAAAGTGTTATCAATACCAAAATGTCCAGCAAAACCACTACTATTTATCTCCTTCATCAAATTAGTTCTCATTTGTCCTCTCAGTATACATAATTGAATACCTTTGAACAACATATCTTCTTGAATGAAATATTCTTCCCATTTTGTAGTTGATTGATCTTGAATTGGTGCTCTACACTTTCTCCATAGCTCAGAAAAATCAAGATCAGTTTCATACAAATCTCTCATCTCATCAAAACCAAGAACTTTAATTTTCATCTTGGTTATCAAAGATCTTCTACTAAATGCATCAACAACTTAGTTAGTGACTCCACTTTTATGCTTTATTGCAAATGTATAACTCTGCAAGTACTCAACCCATTTCATGTCTCTGATTCAACTTATTCTGACTACCCAAGTATTGGAAAGCCTTATGCTTAGTATATGACACAAATTCACTCAGTAGCAAATAGTGTCTCCATTTCTTCACTCCTTGAACAATAGCATAGAATTATTGATCATACACAAAATATTTCCTTCTAGCATCATTCAACTTTTCACTAAAGAAAGCAATAGGTTTACCTTCTTGACTCAACAAAGCTCCAATTGCACTACCACTTGTATCACATTCTACTTGAAATGCCTTATTGAAATTAGGCAATGCCAAAATAGGCAATTCAACAACCTTCTACTTCAGAGTCTCAACACTTTTATCAGCTCCATGTGTCCACTTGAATTCTCTTTTATCTCCTCTCATAGTCTCAGTCATAGAATTACAAATAGAACTAAAATTCCTTATGAACTTTCGGTAATCACTTTCCAAACCATGAAATGATCTTACCTCACTAGCATTCATAGGTGTAGGGCAATTCAGAATAACTTCAACCTTTTCAGGATCCATCTTCAAACCATCAACTAAAATTACAAATCCCAAATACACAATCTCCTCTTTAATGAATGAACACTTTTTTAGATTTATCAGCAACTTTTATTCTTTCAATCTCTGCAAAAATTTTCTAACATGTAACAAATGTTCTTCTCTAGTTTTACTGAATATCATAATATAATCAAGATATACAATCACAAAATTACCCAAGAATTTCTTCAAAACTTCATTCATCAATCTCATAAAAGTACTTGGTGCATTAGTTAAACCAAAATTCATAACCAACCACTCATACAAAGCTTCTTTTGTCTTGAAAGTAGTCTTCCACTCATCACCTTCTCTAATTTGGATCTGATGGTACCCACTTTTCAAATCAATCTTTGTGAAATACTTTCCTCCAGTCAAACTATCCATTATGTCATCCATTCTCACTATAGGAAACCTATACTTCACTCTTATCTTATTGATTGCTCTGGAATCAGTACATATTCTCCATTCTTCTTAGGTTCTAGTACAATAGGTACTATAGAAGGACTCAAAATTTCTTTGATCAAACCTTTATCCAGCAACTCTTGAATCTATCGGTTCAATTCTCGATTCTTAGTAGGTGTCAACCGATGAGGTACCTTATTCGGTAAACTAGCTATAGGGATTAGATCCATGCAATGATCAATACTTATCTTTGGTGGAAAACCATCATGTATTTTATAAAAAATGATATCACTATACTCGGTGAGTAAATTATCAATCTCCTCTGGGACATTATCCTCTATTTTGTTACTCAATTTTTTAGGAATCACAACAAAACATACATCATTCTTTTTCAAATCCTTGACAAATTTTCTTCCTTCCATCAAACAAACTTTCATAGATGTAAAAACATTACTAACAAGTTCTTCAATCAAAGGTAACAAGATTTGTTTTCTTCCATCAGCCACAATAGTATACTTAAGCAATTTCCCATCATATATAGCATGTCTATCATATTTCTAAGGTCTACCAAACAAAATATGACAACTATCCATAGGCATGATATCACACAACACTTTATCATAGTACTTTCCAATCTTCAAATTCACATAACATTGTTCACTTGCCAAGATTGTATGCTCATCTTTGATCCATGAAATCTAATAGGACTTTGGATGTTCCAACCTTTCCAATTGCAACTTTGTGACCATCTCTTCAAATGACAGATTGTCCAAGCTACCACTATCAATGATTACCTTCCAAACTTTTTCAGAAACTCTACATCTGGTTTTGAAGAAACTTTTTCTTACCGAATCTTCCTTTTTACTTTCATTCCACAGTGCTCTCCTTACCATAAACTTATTTTCCTTCTTAGATTCATTTAGTGACTCTTCTTGCACCAAACAATTTCTACTACTACCAGCCTTCTTGCTAACATGTGTACATTTAAAAGATCTATGTCCTTCATCTCCACAATTATAACTATTGCCCAAAATTTCCCTCTCGGCCACAGCCCTATTTTCCAAGAAATGCTCAAGTGTCAAAAACTCTTTGTGTTTTCTGCTTTTAATGTCGAGAGTCCAATGTGTTTTCTACTCAAGTGTTGAAAACCTAGTGTGTTTTTGACCTCCTCTCTGCAGGCTTAGGATGTTTCTGCCTTTTGGTCCAAAAATTTGGTGTGTTTTCAACCTCTCCACTTTGAAAATTTGGTGTGTTTTCGACCTTCACTCGAAAACCCTCTGTGTTTTTGATACCCCTTCTATGTTTTCGGCCCTAATTGCACAACTTTGACAGGCAGGTCCCAGTGCCTAAGGCCATTCTAGTGCAGTCAGATCCGATGCCTATCACATGATCACATGGGATCTTCTGATCCCATGAGATCATACAACAACCATTGATGCGGTATCAGCGGTCAGGATTCGGTGGTCAACTCCAACGTCTGGGGGTCATTAGTTAGCACCATGTAGTTGGTCACATGATCACATGGGCCTTCCTAGCCACATGTGATCATGCAACAAGCGGTAAGCAGTCATGTGGGATCAACAAAATTCAGCGGCAGTTAGTGGTTAGAATTTCCTAGTTTGTCGCATGATCACATGGGCTCTTCCAAGCCCATGCAACAAACCGTCAGTGGTTTCGGTGGTGGTGGTTCATGGTTTGATAGTTAATGTCAAGTGGTTGGTTGCATGATCGCATGCAGTCTCTTAACCGCATGAGATCATGCGACAAACCATCAACTGCGATAGGCAGTTAGTGGGGCCCGATGTTTCTCCATTGGTGCAAGTGCGATGAAGATCAATGGTGGTCGTATGATCTCATGGGATCTTTCAATCCCATGTGATCATGTGACAACCATTTGATGGGGATATGCTGAGTTAGGTGGGTCCTATGCCAGGGGTGCCAAGCTGTTTGCTAGGGTAGTGGCCAGAATGAATAAAGAGATGACATATGGCAGAGTGGGCCTAGGGATAAGTTTTGCAGTGAAGTCTTGCAGGCCCCATTTGTCTTGCGTGGAAGAGCAATAGTGTTCAAAGGTTGTCGCATGATCATATGAAGGCATTTCAAGTCATGCGATCATGCAACCACTGACTTTTTCAAAGTAGTGTGGTCATGGGTCCAGTGGTGTGGTTGGCTCCGATTGGGCCATGTGGCAAGGTTTGGCAAGTGCGATATTTTTGATCTAGCTTTCAAAGAAAAAAATTGCTTAATCCAGGTAGGGATGATAGACAGAAGACCACCCATGCCTATCTCACGTAATCTTCAGCCAACTATACCTCTGCAGATGCCTCCATTTACTCCCATACCTGCATTAATAGAACCTCAGGCCAGCACTGGCTATGGGAAGTCTATAAATGACCTTCCCCAGGAGCTACTTAAAGAGAAAAGTGATCAAGTAGCAAACCAAGAGATGGTGAGTCTGTTGCAAGCTCTAACCAAAGAGTTGATCACTGTAAAGGGGCAGTATTTGGAGGATAGATCTCTTTATCAACAAGAGGATCAAAATCCTAACCAGTAGTGGCAAATTCAGAAGCAACTATATTAGGAGTCTAGGCCACAATCCTTGGAGAAGCACTAGAGAAAAAGGGAGAATTTGGTAAAAATGCCTTTCCATCCATATAACCTAGTCAAGAGGACATTCCCAGCATAAAGCATCAGACTGACTGGCAGTCACCTAAACCCATTTTTTGGGAAGGAGGCTACAGATTTTTTGCTTGTTCTTTTGAACTATGAGCTTGCTGATGGAGAAAGGTTAGAAGTGTTACAACCAGAGATAGCAGTCTCTCAAGCACATCCTCAGGGTGGATTAGAGTAATCAGATCAGGATAAGAAAGAAAGTGAAGAAGGTGAGAGCCTAGCTGATCTATTTGAGGAGATGCCTTTCTATATTGAGTAGGATGAGGTAGTGCAAAGCTCATTAGTTGAGCCCTCCGATTGTGGAAGTGAAGATGATGGAGTTGCTGCTGACTTAGAGCAACATGATGATTTTGATCTAATAATAGATGCTTTGAGCTCAACTCTTGTTGATGATCCTCATGCTCCTAAAAAGGATAATGGCTTGCCTGTGCCTAAGGAGGAATTGGTGTCCTAGTGGGTTAACTATGTCCCAATTGCAGAAGATGAAAACATGTGCCAAATTATTATGGAGGAGAAAATTCTTGACCTTCCTACTAAAGACATTCATACGAGACATGCTGAGTAGCAAGAGGGTGTTGGAAATATTCAAGACTATCCAGGTTACTGAGAGGGGAGGGGTGAATCAGTAACTTCAAAAATTTTAACAAATTTAGATCTTAATAACATTAGATTGATAATCTGACTGCATGCATGATTAACAGAATGAATAAAACATTCATAACACTTTGAACATAGAGATTTGGTGACCTAGAAACCTTCCAAGTAGAAAGTAAAACTGGGGTGGGGATGATACCCACAAAACTTCAATACTGAAGTATAAAGTTTTTCGGTTAAGGCTTACAATGATCACTTCTCATGATCTGCCCGGTTAGGAGAAATAAGGACTACTAGGTCCACCTTGTTAGAGGATTTACAAACATACAATAAAGTATGCACTCGGTTAAGATATTTTACAAAGACTGTTAAGTCTACCTGGTTAAAGGATTTTAAGCTGATTCACCTGTTAGGATGAAATAGTAGATCTCTTACTTGCAACTGTACTTGCTAATTGAGATTCTCTGATGTACTGATCACCTTTTGTGATGGATAGATCTTTGCTACTTCTTATACTATTGTAGCCCTTTGTAATTCGTTTATCTCTGCCTTTCTCTCCTCTTCATACTTCGCTATTTTCACACCTTGGATATGATATAAAAAATTATTTATATATCAATCCAAAACAATTACAAAATAATTACAAAATCAGCTCTTAAATAAGCTAACACAAATATTACTGAGTCGGCCCAAATATAGTGACTCAGTTACTACAAACTAACTCGATGACTTTCTGATACTCGGCATCCACTGCATTACTCGGCATTGTCATGAACTCAGTAGAAGTGGAAGCATGGTCCATACTAACCACTCGGTTGCTGTTTTGAACATAGTATATACTAGAGACTCGATAGATATAGTGTCCTCAGTAGAGACTGAATACCCTGTTTACCGTGCTGGCACTCGGTAAATGCTACTCATCTCATCACTCAGTAAACACTGTTCTGCTCGGTAAGCACTGTTCTACTTAGTAAACACTGTTCTGCTCGGTAAGCACTATTCTGCTTAGTAAGCACTATTCTGCTTGGTAAGCACTGAGAGTCTGAATAAGTGTTGTCACTAATGACAATCATACTTAATGCCAACAATCTCCCCCTTTGGCATTAGTGACAAAAAGACTTATTGCCCAAAACTTATATACAGAATCATGCTGAGACTAGTTTTGTTTATTCAAAAATTTTTTTTATTGTTGTCATACTATTGTATATACATTTATGTCTCCCTTATGTAGTATATATACAAATACATTATTTCACCTTATACACTCATATTTCCTATTTATACTTTCTCCCCCTTTCATATCTCATATACTTTCTCCCCCTTTTTGACAATAATGCCAAAGGTGTATATACAAATATTTTACATAGAGATACCAAAACATGAGAGAAAATCAAAATGCACCTTTCCAATTAGTGCTAGAGTTCTATCCCAATTCTCTTACAGAATCTTGCATGTATGGAGTGCAACTTGGACTTCTGCAGAGAGTTCAATCATGTGATCTACAATTGAAAACTGATTGTCATGGATCAATATTTTTGAGTATGCAATATGCTTCTGCATTGTATCCATGATGGGAAGGATCATGTTCTGAATATCTATTAATGTTAATCTGATCCTTGCATCTTCTTTCAATAACTCTGACTTCTTATCAGATAGGAATCTGACTATCATCTGATGTGCAGAGCTTGAACCAGGTTCAAGTTACAACTTTTGTGCACTGATCTTTAGATCCTCATCAATCTTATTTATTTTTTCTTTAATCTCCTTTGAGAACTTGGCAACATTACAGATTTTGACAAAAAGAGATGTCACCTTGGAATAGGAGGACTCAATGCTAGTCAAAACTGAAGATAACCCAGCCTGATTGATAGCTATTTGCTGAGCAATGTGCTCAAGCACTTTATTTTCAAACTTCTTCTCAGCTTTTTCAAGCAACTTGTCTATTCCAGAAGAATCATCGTTAAACTTGTTAATTGCTTCTGCTAACTGCAACAAAATGTGTTGAGAGGAATCAACTTCAACACCTATAGCTTCTGTCAAAATGTTCTTAGCATCCTCAATGATCTTATATTCCTTATCTCTTTCTTCTTTTAGTTTCTTCTACTTTTCTTTCTTCTAGAGGAGTTCACCAACTATTTGAATTTGATCTGCAGTGAGGTTTGCAAAATCTAGTTGGGGAATTTGTATCTCCTCATCTAGATCTATACCTTATACTACACTCTTACTCAAAAATTTTGTACTCAGTTGAGTCTTTATACTTTTTGCCTTTGTAGTAGAAATTATTGTAGACACAGTGGGACTTGTAGTGAAAACTGATAAATTTCTGACTGATGGGATGCTAACTGGAATACTTGATAAATAAAAAATTGAAGTATTCACAACTGTAGAATCTGAAGTACTTACTGCTGAAAAACTCAAATTTGAAGAAGGTACAGAAGACTACAACTTGGTGGAAGAAGGAGGCTGAAGCTTGGTAGATGAAGTGGTAGCCACTTCTGTCATTGATACAATCACACTTGAAGTTTTCTCCGGGCTAGATGTAGCAATTTTTATTGGAGAGTGGGGAAGTGAGGCAATTACCTCTGCAACTATCTGAACTGGATCATCTTCCTCAACATTCTTCTTAGCTTCCTCAGTAGCTTCTTTATCTACTTCCTCTCTCACAACATTATCAATCTAAACTATTTCTTCTTCTTCTTCTTCATCACTGTCATCTTCAACATCTTTAATTAACACAGTTTCAGTACTCGGTTTGTGAAGATGATAGATGTTTTTCCAAGTAGAATTTGCACTCTTCAAAACCGAATCTATATCTTTAATCAAAATCAAACAACTGTTGAATTTTAGTGTCATCTTGTGCTCATTTTCTATCAATGCCTTATTTATTTCATCATCTTTCAAACTTGGCATCAACTGTCTTAAGGTTTGAGCATATATGTCCTTGACAGTTTGTCTTGCATTGGACCAACTCAACTTGACTTTATCCAATAGAACATAGAGAATTTGAGAAGCCATTTCATCAGGTGAGTACTTCGATTTTCCCATTTTCTCAATAACAACATCTTCTATTTCCTGCTGCTCTACCTTTGATCTAATTTCATATTTGAGAGATTTGAAATTTGAAATTCTAGATCGTTCTCTCAAATCCTTAATCTTTTGTTCAAATGAGGGAGGAGGCCTTTTGAGTACTATGTCATCATTTATTTTACCTGCCTTGCCCCTTGATCTTTTCCTTCTGAATACTACAATGGATTGCTCAGGTTCCTCAGTGATAGTTACCTTTCCTTTCTTCTTTACAAGCACTTGTTCTTCTTTATTCTCATTCTTTTCTTCTTTACTCTTATCCTTTTCTTCTTCTTCTACAATATCTTCTCCTATGCCCTTGGTTAACATTAGAGGTGTATTAGATTGCATCTTGGCCATCCTCTTTCTGCCTTTGTTAACCGCCCATGGAAGCTTTATCCTTAGCTCAATTCTTATCTTAGTTTCATCATATGTTCCAAAGTATGGAGCCTTTGGATCAATAGGTTGATTTACAAGGGCTCCAATTATATCCTTTGTTTCATCAATGTTTACCTCATAAGGAAGAGGTTTCACCCATACAATCCTGGGCCTTACTACCTAAATGTATACACTATCACAATCAACCATGAAACAAACATCATCTTTATAATCTTCCACCAACTTTAGTGGAATCCAGAATCTGTTATTCATCTTCTCCTTAAAAGATTCGAAATAGTTATCCATTATGCTTGTAAAATTCTCACCCATTTTTGCAATATACTCATTTATCTGATAAAGAATAGGCACATCCTTTCTCCATTTTACTATGCCTTTTGATGGGAAAAACTTTTGAGCATAGAAAAATAAACAAACAAATAGTGAGCCAAACTTACATGGATTGTTCTTTGAGTTTTGGATTCTCTCCATATTCTTGTTGAATTGTTTCAACAAAAGATCTGCTAGGTCAAATGACAGATTGTTCTTCCCAATTTTATAGGCTAGGTCAACTACTTCACATGTAACACTATTCTGCCGACTTGAACTATATATCTTGTGAGCTATTACATATGTGCCAAATTTTAGTTCTACATTGGTAAGGTTGTTAAGTCTCATACCTCTACCGTCCCATTCAGCTAGGGTTTTCTTTTCTAGCTCTACCTAACCTAGGGTTTTTGTAGATTTAGCCTTGGCAAGCATGGGAAGACCAATGATTCGGTGAATCATCTTCTTTGTTATTTCCACTGGTTTCTCAAGCCAAATTTTACCTTCATGCACTCAGCTTAGAATATATCTTATCCATTTTATCTGGAAACCCCGAGGCAAGTGAGTGATATGTGTTAAACCCTTATCTTCCAAATATTTATGTCCCATTTTGAGAACACCATCAACACATAGTTCATCACAAACAACATCTATCTCTAGGGTTCCAAGTTCTTGAATTGTACCTTTAAAATGACTGCAAATGTTGTTTACAAGAAGTACCTTTGGAGGAATTTGAGACTGAGGTCCACTCAGATCTAGGGTTTCTGCAACCGTGGGCATGAGTTTGAAATATGGTGCTTTCCATTCTCCATGAACTAACATTTCTAAACCTTTCTTTACTTTGGTGCTAGATGAAGCAATGGTAGCTCGATAGAAAAATTTTTGCTTCAAAATCTTGCTTCAAATCGCTTGATCGCACTAGAAATTTCTCTGCTCAATATGCTGATATTCGCAGTGAAGAATGAACTTGATTTCATACTTTTTGTTAAAACTTTGTCATTAATGCTCCATAGGAATTAGGGTATTGAATTTGACAGACTGTCATCCACTATGCATTAAATGCTCAATGAAGATTCCGTAATTTGGAGAACATACGAATTCATACTTCTTTGACCTTACTCGGTAACCAAATGAAATTAGGTTACTCCGGACCTTGCTCGGTGGTAACTGATATCGACCTTCTTGTGATCTTGATGTATCTTGCATACTGATTTGGATCTTTCTTCCTTTCAGTTTAGGAATTGTTTTGGAATATGTCTATGAAGATACAGTTCCAGTGCTTTCTTGGAGACTTAGTTAGAGTTCATAGAGCCACTCCCTTCATGAGTGACTTCATTACTTGGACTAGTTTTCTCGGTAGGTTTAGGAATCCACTATTGTCTCATCTACTTCCTAATGCTATTTTCTTTTGCTTTCTTTTCATCTTCAACTTTGCCTAAATTCATGTAGTTTTTAGCTATGTGACCAAGCTTAGTGCAATTATAACATCTTATGGTAGAATCCTTTTTTCTCAAGTGATGCTTTACATAATTCATGCCAATTTGTCCATATTATCCATAGTAATGACATCTACACCAAGTGTTGTAATCCCAACCAAACATTGCTTTAATAATTTGTTTTGCTGGATTCAATGTTTTGGTTCTGCATTCTGATGCCTTGTGACCTTGTTTGCTACATTTGTGACATTTTCCTTTAAATCTTGGTTTCTCCTTGCATTCATTTGCTTTATGACCATGCCTATTATAATTGTAGCATTTTCCATTGAATTTTTCTTTTCCATTTCTCCAACATTTGTTTAAAGTATGACCAATTTTGCCACAGTGATTACAAGTAGGTTTCTGATTCTTTTGAGTACCTTGTTTAGAGGATTCACCTTCCTCTTTGTATCCAAGTCCTGCTTTTCCTTTTTGCCTATGAAGGTTTCATTCATACACCTGATTCATATCTTCTTAAGATTTCAACATTCTCTCATTGATTTTCTTTTCAGCATCTAGGTCACTCATCAATTTTAAATTGATTTTCTTTTCAGATCTCAACTCCTCTCTTATATTTTCATTTTCTGATCTCAGAGTCAAGATTTCTTCATTTGCATTAGAGATTTGATCAATAAGGTTTTATAGCTGAAGGGTTTGATTCTGGATTTCATTGTTCTTTCCATCTATTTCATCTTTCATCTTGTTTCTTTGTTCCAAGATTTCACAGAATCTTGTTGACTGAATTTCCTATTCTTTTTTCAATTTTCTTACTTCTTCTTGCAGAGATCCACTCTTTTCTGGAAGTTCTTTGATTGCATTGTTTCCTTCATCTGAGCTGCTTGAAGCGAAAATGTCTTCAATCTTTTCTTCAACATACTGGTGGTCATTAATCTGATTTGAAAGTTCCTTTCTTCTTTTTAGGGAAAGGGAAAGATGCTCTCTTGCTTCTTTGAGTTGAGTTATGGCCATTTCCAGATCTAGCTTTTCATTCTCAATTACTTTGTTAAGTCTGAATATCTCCATTGTCCTGAATCTTTTCTCAAGCTATCAAACTTTATTCTGAGAACCACAGAGCTCTGATACCAATTGTTGGAAATATTCAAGACTGTCCAGATTACTGAGAGGGGAGGGGTGAATCAGTAACTTCAAAACTTTTAACAAATTCAGATCTTAATAACATTAGATTGATAATCTGACTGCATGCATGAGTAACAAAAAGAATAAAACATTCATAACACTTTGAACACAGAGATTTGGTGACCTAGAAACCTTCCAAGTAGAAAGTAAAACTGGGGTGGGGATGATACCCACAAAACTTCAATACTGCAGTATAAAGTTTTTCAGTTAAGGCTTACAAAGATCATTTCTGATGATCTGCCTTGTTAGGAGCAATAAGGACTACTAGGTCCACCTTGCTAGAGGATTTACAAACATACAATAAAGTATGCACTCGGTTAACAGATTTTACAAAGACTGTTAAGTCTACCTGGTTAAAGGATTTTAAGATGATTCACTTGTTAGGATGAAATAGTAGATCTCTTACTTGCAACTCTACTTGCTAATTGAGATTCTCTGATGTACTGATCACCTTATGTGATGGATAGATCTTTGCTACTTCTTATACTACTATAGCCCTTTGTAATTTTCTTATCTCTTCCTTTCTCTCCTCTTCATACTTCTCTATTTTCACACCTTGGATATGATATAAAACATTGTTTATATATCAATCCAAAACAATTACAAAATAATTACAAAGTTAGCTTGTAAACAAGCTAACACAAATATTACTAAGTCAGCCCAAATATAGTGACTCAGTTATTGCAAACTAGCTTGGTGACTTTCTGATACACGGCATCCACTGCATTACTTGACATCATCATGCACTTGGTAGAAGTGGAAGCACGGTCCATACTAACCACTCATTTGTAGTTTTGAACATGATATATACTAGAGATTTGGTAGAGACTGAATTCCCTATTTACCATGTTGGCACTCAGTAAAGGCTACTCATCTCATCACTTAGTAAACACTATTCTGCTTAGTAAGCACTGTTCTGCTCGGTAAACACTGTTCTACTCGGTAAGCACTATTCTACTCGGTAAGCACTGTTCTGCTCGGTAAGCACCATTCTACTTGGTAAGCACTGAGAGTCTGAATAAGTGTTGTCACTAATGACAATCATACTTAATGCCAATAGAGGGGCCTAGTTTTATGCTCTCTATGGGATGTCCTATCAGATATCTAGCCCAAATGGGGTCGAGCAAGACATGCATACTCAAGGAATCAATGGAGGGTGTTGTCAAGGGTCTACTCCTTGGTGACTAGGGGCTTATCTAGCTGTATCAGATTCCTATGGAGAGTAGCATCTATGATCCAATTGAGGTTAGTAACCTGGTATACCAAATTCAAGAGAAGATTTGCTGGATAATTTAGTATTTCTTTGTTTTCCACTTTCTCCTTGTTAGCATCAACTATGAAAAGTGCAAAGCCCTAAGGAGAAAGGGTAGCTACTTCATCTTACCAGTGAATGGCTTTGTTTAACTAGGTCTCTACACTGGTTAGTTTAGGTTAGGATATTTTTCCCTATTTTTCTTTCCCCTATTTTCTAGAGTAATTTCCTACTTTCCAATAAGTGCCCGTGCACATTTTGTCTTCCTGGTTTAGTTTTGCCCCTCTCCCTATCAGAAGGTTTTCTGTGCTCGAGAAATGACCCCATGCCCAATGGATTGATTCCAGGCAACTGGTTTATGTCTAGCAGGCTGACATACCACAGAGGTCGCCAAAATGTTGCCCAAAATTTTCCTCTCGGCCACAGCCCTGTTTTCCAAGAAATGCTCAAGTGTCAAAAAGACTCTATGTTTTCTACCTTTTAATGTCAAGAGTCCAGTGTGTTTTCTGCTCAAGTGTCAAAAACCCAATGTGTTTTTGACCTCCTCTCTACAGGCTCAGGATGTTTCTTCCTTTTGGTCTAAAAATTTGGTGTGTTTTCGACCTCTCCGCTTTGAAAATTCCATGTGTTTTTGACCTTCACTCGAAAACCCTCTATGTTTTCGATACCCCTTCTATGTTTTCAGCCCTAAGTGTGCAACTCTGACAGGCAGGTCCTAATGCCTAAGGCCATTCTGATGTAGTTAGATCTGATGGCTATCACATGATCACATAGGATCGTCCGATCCCATGAGATCATATGACAACTATTGATGTGGTATCAACGGTCAGGATTCAACGGTCAACTCCAATGTCTGGCGGTCATTAGTTAGCACCACACAGTTGCTCGCATGATCGCATGGACCTTCCTATCCCCATGCGATCATGTGACAAGTGGTAAGTAGTCATGTGGGATCGACGGACTTCAGTGGTGGTTAGTGGTTAGTATTTCCTGGTTTGTCACATTATCGCATGGGCTCTTACCATGCAGAAAACCGTTAGCGGTTTCGGTGGTGGTGGTTCATGGTTCGGCAGTTAATGTTAAGTAGTTGGTCACATGATCACATGAAGTCTCTTAGTCACATGAGATCATGCGACAAACCATCAACTATGATAGGTAGTTAGTGGGGCCCAAGGTTTCTACATTGGTGCAAGTACGATGAAGATCAACAGTGGTCGTATGATCTCATGGGATCTTCCGATCCCATGCGATCATGTGACAACCATCTAATGGGGATCTACTGAGTTAGGTGGGTCCTATGCCAGGGGTGTCGAGGTGTTTGTTGAGCTAGTGGCCAGAATGAATAAAGAGATGACATATGGCAGAGTGGGCCCAGGGTTAAGTTTTGCAATGTGGTCTTGCGGGCCCCATTTGTCTTGCATGGAAGAGCGAAAATGTTCAAAGGTTGTTGCATGATCGCATGAAGGCCTTTCAGCTCATGCGATCATGTGACTGCTAACTTTTTCAAAGTGGTGTGGTCATGGGTCCAGCCATGTGGTCGGCTCCAGTTGGGCCATGTGGCAAGGTTTGGCAAGTGCGATATTTTTGCACGTCCCGAGCAATGCTTATGTGGGGGCAAGGCAAATTTTTTAAAAATCTTGTCACATGATCACATGAAGGCCTTTCAACTCATGTGATCATGCGACCATTGCTTTGTCAAAGTGATGTAGCCTATTTTGGTGGGCTCTCTTCCAAGGTAAACATTGGGAGCGCAGGTAGTTCAAAAAAATTTATGTTGCCAAAGCGGTTGTAGTTAGAGGAATTTGCAGAGATCTTTTATGCTGCCATTCTTTTTGAGTCCTTTTAGGATCCGGTTAGATTTTTGAGCATTCGTGGCAATATGGGCTTGTAGGGAGGTTGTTGAATCTAGGATTTTATGTCTGTAGGAATGATCAATTTAGGGATGGACACACAAACGGAATATCTGATCAGCCATGACATTTACAGAAACACATTTATGATCAGAAGTGACTATTTTAGGGCCAGATTATTATAATGCATATTTATGTAGCCCTAATTTGGAGACATTTTGACTCCTGCCTGCGTGCAGTGAGTGGTGTATATATTGTTTTTTTTTTTAAGCTTTTGTGCTCATAATTCACATTTTTTAAAAAGAAAGGCTCTCTCTTGGGAACCTATTTGTGGCATTTCTTCTTGCCCTCTAGTTTTCCACATTTTGTAAATTCCCATTGATAATACAAGTATTGCAAAGGGAGTTTGTGACAAACCTTCATGTCCTTGTGCTTCCCTGTTTGCATTATCTCTTATTGGATTGAGGTTTATGAATGTTGTTAATGGAAATTGGGGTTCCTGGTCCCTCTCTCTTTCTGTGATTTGTGTGTTACTATGTCTAATTTGATTTAGATGTTTTGAGGGTATACTACAGGCCCTAGCAATCTTGCCTCCTTCCTACACCTAGTTGTAGAGGACAATGTTTGTTTGCAGGTCATAGGTTGAGTCTTCTGTCCAAGCCTTCCTATGAAATACTTATGCAAACCTATCTAGTGAGTGGTGACCTATTAGACCTGATTCTTCCACTGGTTTCATTCCTCTATATAGAGATCCAAACCCTAGTTTTAGTGCATCACCTAGTAGGTAGATTTGCTTTCAGTTATTTTCATTTTATGCACTCCTTCTATCCTTTTCCCTCAAAAGTTTACTTTCCTATTAAGAGAAAATCTAGGTGATTATCCAAGAGGAACTAGCCTAGAATCTAGAGGTCTCATCTCAGTTAGCAAAAGGTTCCACAACCTTGAGATGAGTCCCATGTTATAGTGGATTATCAAGACCAAGAGAGCTTGAGATCAGAGGCGCAAATCTAGTGTATAATATTTCTGGCACACCCGATGGGACTACAAAAATAGTCAATTTTAAATATTATGCTATCTCTGATATACTAATTGCATAATGCAGGTCTTAAAGAGGTTAATACTCAAGTATATCTGGTGACTCCATGGGTGATAGGAGCAATGACCCAATTTCTGATAGAGCTCATGAAGAAAATAGACTCTTTTGATGGCAAGACTATTTGCATTTGCACCCTTTAATCAGGGTAGCCCATTAAGTTTTGCCCAACACCATGATGTGCCCTTGATAGCACTCAAAAGTATACCTGATTTCAGAGGTGAAGGATAGATAATAGCCTTTGAGCACATAAGAGATGTGACCACCATTTGTAGCATACACAACATTACTCAAGAGGATGTAGCCACCAAGCTATTAGCAGCATCTCTAAAAGGTAGGGCTCTTGAGTGGTTTAGAACTTTAACTGTTGGCTTCATTACTTCATGGGATAGACTTGGAGACCTCCTCAACAAACACTTTAAAGATGATTCAGATTCTTGGTCTCTACTGGAGCAGCTCCAAGTTATAAAGAGAGATCCTCGTGAGCTAATGACAAATTTTAATGGTAGATTTCTCAAGACATGGAATAGGATTCCAATTAATATAAGGCCTTCAACAGATTGTGCTTTCCTTTATTTTTTGAGAGGCCTAACTAGTGATATATTTTTCATGATTCAATCTTTAGGAGGTACTTCATTGCCCCAGGCTTTTGACCTGGCTGTCAAAGTAGAAAATTTCTTAATCCAGGTAGGGATGATAGATAGAAGACCACCCATGCCTATCTCACTTAATCTTCAGCCCACTATACCTCTGCAGATGCCTCCATTTACTCCCATACCTACATTAATAGAACCTCACGCCAGCACTACCTATGGGAAGTCTATAAATGACCTTCCCTAGGAGCTACTTAAAGAGAAAAGTGATCAACAAGTAGCAAACCAAGAGATGGTGAGTCTGTTGTAGGCTCTAACCAAAGAGTTGATCACTCTAAAGGGGTAGTATTTGGAGGATAGATCACTTTATCAACAAGAGAATCAAAATCCTAACCAGTAGTGGCAAATTCAGAAGCAACTATATCAGGAGTCTAGGCCACAATCCCAGGAGAAGCAGCAGAGCAAAAGGGAGAATTTGGTAAAAAGGCCTTTCCATCCATATAACCCAGTCAAGAGGACATTCCCAACATAAAGCATCAGAGTGGCTGGTAGTCAATTGAACCCATTTTTTGGGAAGGAGGCTATAGATTTTTCTCTTGTTCTTTTGAACTATGAGCTTCCTAATGGAGAAAGGTCAGAAGTGTTACAACCAAAGACAGTATTCTCTCAAGAACATCCTCAGTGTGGATTAGAGAAATCAGATCAGGATAAGAAAGAAAGTGAAGAAGGTGAGAGCCTAGCTGATCTGTTTGAGGAGATACCTTTCTATATTGAGTAGGATGAGGTAGTGCAAAGCTCATTAGTTGAGCCCTCTGATTGTGGAAGTGAAGATGATGGAGTTGCTACTGACTTAGAGCAACACGATGATTTTGATCTGATAATAGATGCTTTCTGCTCAACTCTTGTTTATGATCCTCATGTTCCTGAAAAGAATAATGGCTTGCCTATACTTAAGGAGGAATTGGTGTCCTAGGGGGTTAACTATATCCGAACTATAGAAGAAGAAAACATGTACCAAATTATTATGGAGGAGAAAATTCTTGACCTTCCTACTGAAGACATTCATAAGAGACATGCTGAGCAGCAAGAGGGGCCTAATTTTATGCTCTCTAGGGGATGTCCTATCAGATATCTAGCCCAAATGGGGTCGAGCAAGACATGTATACTCAAGGAATCAATGGAGGGTGATGTCAAGGGTCCGCTTTGTTGGTTGTGGGTTATTCCCTTTGATCTTCAACTTGCATATTTACACTTTGATGGATAATGCAAATAAAATCCTGACTCTATCACCACTCCAAAGTCCATAAGGAAGAGGGCCAACTGACAAGGATCAAAGGATCCTTCTACTCTTTGAGCTTCAATGCTCGGGTGGGTGTACCCTTGACTCACTTCTTCAAAGGAGTCTTAAAATGATGTATACAATACTCAACACAAATCAATAAAAGGTTTATCAAATGAATGTTTATGTTTGTGGTTATTAACCATGCATACCTCAAGAGGAAGGATCAGTGACTTATCCTAGGGCTCAGAGTCACCTAACTGTATATCTCAACTGAATACATCAAATCAAACACAATGAAACTAGAGTAAGTGATTTTCCTATTACCCCTTTCCCTCAAGCACAAGGACATCAAATTCAAAACCTGGCTGCAAACTCACTGAATTCACCTAAAAGACTTTAATCCTAACTTTGTTAGAAACTCAGAGATGAATTCAAAATACTCTTTGTTTACCATACATTAGCACACTTTGTGAAACTAACATATATGAGCTCAGAGACAAGCAAGAAGACATACACAAGATGCAAGATTGAGATTCAAAATATTCTCATTAATTTAATTAGGATCAACATACAATCAAAATGATACCAAGATAAGAAAAGACACAAAATCAAACTTCTATCAGTATATTATAGTAAAAAACCAAGGAGCAAAAGCAACAATGTTTTGGAACCCTTTCAAAATCCAAAATTCTACAACTTATACCCCTTAGTCATCTTGGAAATTTGCAACAAGCTACAGATGACTAGGGTTAGGGTTTCAACCACCCAACCCGTTGGAAACAATTATGCATTTAATTCAGGGGTGGGAAACACATTCAATCTAGGAGAGAAGAAAACTCAAATAGATCTGCAATCATGAAAAACCTTTCTGCAAGTATAGGGGATCACAAAACCGAGCTCAAAAGGACACCCTGCAACACACCTTGAGCACACAACCACCACAGTACAAGCTCTGTAAACAATTCAACAGCACCCTGGACCACACCGCGAATGGAAAATAGTCATATCTCACTGAATAGGGTCACTTCTGCATTAAAATCCATAAATTTTAGTACTTCTTGTCACTGCAAACCCCTTGGCAAATTTGAATTCAAATTGCAATGGCTACAACCACGGCGCCAACAAAGAGCAATGGCCCACGTTTAAACCTCTATCAACATTCAGTCACAGCTGTTAGATCTTTATCTTTCTCGGGCCTCAGATGCTCTAACTCATCAAATACCTTGGGTTAACATTTCATGAGCTGGTGACAAGGCAAAATCCCAGTCACGGAATGAAAGGCCTAACCGCAGTTAGATCCAGTGAACAAATGACTGCAGATGTTAGAAAACCCCACTTAAGTCATTTGGTGAACTGGCGACAAAGGAATCCTTGCTAATTCATAGAATGTTTCCTGCCTTAGCTAAAAACTCTAGCAAGCCCGTGACCACGCATTCACCAAGTTGCCAGACCAACTAGCGAATCACCAAATCTTTTGGCGAATGCACGAAAAGGCCACATTTTATTGGCATCGCCAACTCTTTTAATTCAGACTGCTAAAAACTTAGACCCCACCTAGGCCCGCCTGATGCCACCTGTCACCATACCATTCATTGGTTCATGCTTGGTCACCGAAAACACTGGCCCCACTTTATTTGGTGAACTGGCAACTGAAGGTTTTCGCTAGTTCACAAAATACTTACCACCATTACTAAAAAATTTAGCGATTAGATGACCCACTTGTTTGCTGAGTCGCCAGTCCATCTGGAGAATCACCAAATCTTTATGCGAATGAGCAAGCACATGTAAAATTTATCAGGCCACTAGACACTTTTATCGCAACCACCAAGGATGCCGAGAAAATAATCTGGGCCCACAAGGAAAGATTGATGATAGTCATATGATCGCAAGGCTCTGACAAATATCATGAGAAGATACGCTAGCCGTTGATCCTCTGACATCGTTAGGACCTGCTAAGCCTTCGGAGAATTAGGTCCCACTTTATCTCTGATCTGTTCACCCATGGACCAATCATGAGGCTCTAACGATGCACATCTGGTAGATAGGGCCCAAAGAAATACTTTTTTTATTCATCTCACTGCAAGACTAACCCTAGGGGATTCAACAAATATGCAAACAAAGGAAACCTCTAATTCATGAGATACTTTCTCTAACCGTGATCAAACCCTAAGAATACACGAATAAAAGCTTTCTCCAGTTCGTCGAATGATTCCTTAACCTTGAGTTACATCTTGAGAATATGCGACCAAAGAGGAAACACTTCATAACCCTAGGCTCGCCCGACATGCTGCCATATCATTCCTTCTACAACCAATAAAAACTTGCCACCTCAGCATCCTCTAACATTGGGTCCACCTGTATCACCGCTTGGAATAGGGGCCACCATCACGTGAATACATGACTAAAGAAAAGACACAAGCCGCCTGCCAGTTCACTTAATGTTAGCCAGTAACCACAAGACATTCAGAGATCACATGAATGAAGAGAAATAGACTACCCACCCAGTCGCTGAATGTTAGGCACTAACCGCTAGAAATTTAGAGATTGCGCGACACGCAGTCGCCAGATCACTGAATAAAGACTGTAACTGCCAATTGTGCTTAGGTGTCAGAGATCAGGCCCAAGAAATAAAAGAAGCTGAAACATAGGAAAAATTAAAGCTCATGACTTAGGAAATATTAAAGCTTGTAGGGCACAATTTTGGACTTAAGAAAAATTAAACCGGCTAGAGAACAGAAACCTAACCGCGAACCAGGGTGACATGGATTTTAAAAGGCACATGTAGAAAAAGTTTTAAGTGACCTGATAAAGTAACGTGCAAACAGAATAGGGCAAGGGCACACTTGAATTTTAAAACCTAACGGCTAGATTCTAAACATTTTGCCTAAGGTTTAACCAGGGGGTAGAAAAACTCATTGCAGAGAGTAGGGGAAAAGACCAGCAACCATGAAATTCTTTGCACATGCTAACACGCTCCCTGGTGACCAGGGGCTTATCCAGCTGTATCAGATTCCTCTGGAGAGCAGCGTCTATGATCTAATTGAGGTTAGTAACCTGGTATACCAAATTCAGGAGAAGATTCACCGGATAATTTAGTATTTCTTTGTTTTCCACTTTCTCCTTGTTAGCATCAACTATGAAAAGTGCAAAGCCCTGAGGAGAAAGGGTAGCTACTTCAGCTTACTAGTGAATGGCTTTGTTTAACTAGGTCTCTGCACTCGTTAGTTTAGGTTAGGATAGTTTTCCCTATTTTTCTTTCCCCTATTTTCTAGAGTAATTTCCTACTTTCCAAGAAGTACCCATGCACATTTTTTCTTGCTGGTTCAGTTTTGCCCCTCTCCCTGTCAGAAGGTTTTCTGTGCTCGAGAAATGACCCCATGCCCAATGGATTGATTCAAGGCAATTGGTCTATGTCTAGCACATTGACATCTCATAGAGGTCGCCAAAATGTCGCCCAACATTTTCCTCTCGGCCACAGCCCTATTTTCTAAGAAATGCTCAAGTGTTGAAAACTCTCTGTGTTTTTTATATTTTAATGTTGAGAGTCTAGTGTGTTTTCTACTCAAGTGTTGAAAACCTAGTGTGTTTTCGACCTCCTCTCTATAGGTTCAGAATGTTTCTACCTTTTGGTCTAAAAATTTGGTGTGTTTTCAACCTCTTTTCTCTGAAAATTCCATGTGTTTTCGACCTTCGCTCAAAAACCCTCTGTGTTTTTGATACCCCTTCTATGTTTTCAACCCTAAGTGCGCAACTCTAAGAGGTGGGTCCTAGTGCCTAAGGCCATTCCAGTGCAGTCAGATCTGATGGCTATCACATGATCACATGGGATCTTTCAATCCCATGAGATCACACAACAACCGTTGATGTAGTGTCGGCAGTCAGGATTCGGTGGTCAACTCCAATGTCTGGTGGTCATTAGTTAGCACCATTTAGTTGGTCACATGATTGCATGGACCTTCCTGGCCGCATGTGATCATGTGACAAGTGGTAAGTAGTCATGTGGGATCGGTGGACTTCAGCAGTAGTTAGTAGTTAGCATTTCCTAGTTTGTTGGATAATCGCATGGGCTCTTTCGAGCCCATGCGACCATGCCACAAACCATCAGTGGTTTTGGTGGTGGTGGTTCATAGTTTGGTAGTTAACGTCAAGAGGTTGGTTGCATGATCACATGCAATGTCTTAACCACATGAGATCATGTGATAAACCATCAACTATGATAGGCAGTTAGTGGGGACTGAGGTTTCTGCATTGGTGCAAGTGCGATGAAGATCAACGGTGGTCATATGATCTTAAGGGATCTTCCAATCCGATGCCATCATGTGAAAACCATCTGATGGGGATCTGCTAAGTTAGGTGGGTCCTATGGTAGGGGTACTGAGGTTTTTGATGGGGTAGTGGCAAGAATGAATAAAGAGATGACATATGGCAGAGTGGGCCCAGGGTTAGGTTTTGCAGTGCGGTCTTGCGGGCCCCATTTGTCTTGTGTGGACGAGTGATAGTGTTCAAAGGTTGTCGCATGATTGCATGAAGGCTTTTCAGCTCATGCAATCATGTGATTGCTGATTTGTTCAAAGCGGTGTGCTTGTGGGTCCAGCCATGTGATCCACTCCGATTGGGCCATGTGGCTGCAAGGAAATTTTTTTTAAAAGCTTATTGCATGATCACATGAAGGCCTTTCAACTCATCCGATCATGTGACCATTGCTTTGTCAAAGTTATGTAGCCTATTTTGGTAGGCTCTCTTCCAAGGTAAATGTTGTGAGCGCGGGTAGTTCAAAAAAATTTATGTCGTCAGGGCAGTTGAAGTTAGAGGAATGTGCAGAGATCTTTTAGGCTACCATTTTTTTGAGTCCTTTTAGGATCTGGTCAGATTTTTGAGCATTCATGGTAGTATGGGCTTGCAGGGATGTTGTTGAATCCAAGCTTTTGTGTTTGTAGGCATGATCAATTTAGGGATGGACACCCAAATGAAATATTTGATTGGCCATGACATTTACAGAAACACATTTATGATCAGAAGTGACTGTTTTAGGGCCAGATTATTATAATGCATATTTATGTAGCCCTAATTCAGAGACATTTTGACTCCTACCTGCGTGCTATGAGTGGTGTATATATTGTTTTTTTTTTTGAGTTTTTGTGCTCAAAATTCACATTTTGTAAAAAGAAAGGCTCTTTCTTGGGAACCTATCTATGGCATTTCTTCTTGTCCTTTGGTTTTCCACATTCTATAAATTCCCATTGATAATACAAGTATTGGAGAGGTAGTTTGTGACAATCTTTCATGTCCTTGTGCTTCCCTGTTTGCATTATCTCTTATTGGATTGAGGTTTATGAATGTTGTTAATAGAAATTGGGGTTCTTGGTCCCTCTCTCTTTCTATGATTTGTGTGTTACTATGTCATATCTGATTCAGATGTTTTGAGGGTATACTACAGCCCCTAGCAGTCTTGTCTCATTCCTACACCTAGTTGCAGAGGAGGATGTTTGTTTGCAGGTCATAGGTTGAGTCTTCTATCCAGGCCTTCCTATGAAATACTTATGCAAACTTATCTAGTGACTGGTGACCTATTAGACCTGATTCTTCCACTAGTTTCATTCCTCTATACTGAGATCCAAACCCTAGTTTCGATGCATCACCTAGTAGGTAGATTTGCTTTCAGTTATTTCAATTTTATGCACTCCTTCTATCCCTTTCCCTCAAAAGTTTACTTTCCTGTTAAGAGAAAATCTGGGTGATTATCCAAGAGGAACCAGCCTAGAATCTGGAGGTCTCATTTTAGTTAGCAAAAGGTCCCACAACCTTCAGATGAGTCCCATGTTATATTGGATTATCAAGACCAAAAGAGCTTGAGATCAGAGGTGCAAATCTAGTGTATAACAATAACAAGTTACTCAAAAATCACCTCTACTATAACCACCTCGGTAGTTACCACCTCTACCTCTAGATGAACTTTCACCTTTCCACTCAGTCTTGCCTTTGTCCAAATTTGCCTTTTTAGGTTCAGATCTACTATTTTCACCATAAGATCTTCCTCTTCTTCTAGGAAATCTACCACCTCAACCTCTTTTTCTCTATTAATGTCTCTTGTTCAATTTCTCCTCGGCCTTCAATGCAAATTGATAAACCTCTTCTATGTTCTCCAACTTGACCAAAATTATTTCCTCTTGGATGGAAACTTTCAAACCATTCAGGTATCTAGAAAATCTTTCCACATCATCCTCATCATGTCCAGATCTGATATCTAATCTATAGAATTCCTTAGTATAATCCTTTACCAGGCTATCTTTCTACTTTAGACTTTGCATTTGCCTAACTAGGTTAATCTGATATTCACAAGGTAAGAACTTTTCTTACAACTTATTCACCATTTTATTCCATACCTTTATTTTGTCTTTTCCTTTCTTCTTTCAATCCAATTGTAGATGCTCCCACCACAAGGATGTGTGACCTTTCAACTTTGTGCCTGCAATTTGCACCTTCTTCTCTTCAGATACATTTTCATACACAAAATTTTTTTCCATCTCGGTGATCCAGTCTATCAATTGATTAGAATCCAATTTCCCACTATATTCAAGAGGATTGAAATGTGGTGTTGACTTCAAACTTGTCAATGCTTTCAAGAATCTTTCCTCACCCTGATCCATCATAGATGGAGGTTCTACTTCACCTTGTTCCACTTCAACTTCTTCATCACTAACATCTTCAAGATGTCTGCCTCTTCTCTGGGCTGTTTCAACAACTTCTAATCTAGCAACAAGTTGTCTCAACATGCCTGGCAATCCTAGATCCACTTCTCACCTCCCACGAACCATCATGGAAACCCTCTAGAATTGTAGGTCAAATCAATCTGCCACCCCATAACAATTCAACTAGGTCTTCACAAGAAGGCACCTACAAAGATAGATCCATAGACATAAATCTAGATCTCACCTCACTCTGATACCATCTAATATAAGGAGAGGAAGCTGAGGGGCCAAAGGATGGTGCACCCTATAGATCCAACCCTGCTCATCAACTCACGAAAGCAACAACAACATAGTTAGAGAGAGAAGGCAAAATCATTGATATATTTTCTTTCATTCAAATTGATTCATACATACCGGGCTGTAAGGCCTTCCTAATTATGGCCAAAAAATACAATGAATTATACAAGTCCTCAAACACGAGAGGATCTGCCAACAATCTTCTCACCACTATCTTCTATCTTCTATCCAAAACTCTTCCAAACTCTAACCAAACAACTATACTTAGACAAGAGGCTACCGAACTGAGTCGGCCTTCAAATTCACAATCAATGAAAGGAACAGTCAGATCGGGGACCACATGCTTCCCAGTGATGGATACCAACATTAAATCTATGACCCATAATCAATGCACAAGTTGGCCTCAACATAAAATTAAAATAAACTACTAGGTAAGTAAGGATGATTGAGCAACAGACAAGCATAGTCGTGCACCAGTGAAACAACCAACTACCCAGGAGATAACTAACCATACTCGATAACCAAAGGAAATTGACCAACTACTAACCAACTCGGTCAAAGTAGGAACTGAGCAACATAGACAAACTTCAAAATCTTTTTGGTGACACATGATTCCCAAGGACCCAAGATTCTCCTGCATCAAAAGATCACACCACCATGATGGATAGATCTACGGTTTGAATGATGAATCTTGAATGCTTAAACCAAATCCCTTCAAAGGCTTAAATTCTTGAATCCTTGATCTTCAATGGAGAACTTGAATGGAGAAGAGGACTTGAATGCTTCCTTGAAAATTCTTGATGGAATTCTTGCTTGATCACAAATGTCTCCTTGAGAATGCTTGATGAACAAATTGATGAGAGATGGAGAAAATTAGAGAGGAAGACTTTCTTTTATAGTGATCTAGCGTACAAACTTCTAGAGAGGTTGACATTGGAGAATTAAATCCCAATTAATCTTACCCCTATAAATGGACCTAGATTAAATGTAATTTAAGGGTTTACCATTTTGAAATCTGAAACTGTCAAGCTAGAAGTAGGAAAATGAAACTTTCTGAAACCTGACATCCTAAAACTTTTGGAAACTAAAAATTGGACATGGGGTAAGGGATGAAGTAGTCTCTACCCTAAGATAGGGTTGAGGTCATCCTTGACCTAGAAAGTCAAAGTCTTCAGATTCTCAGAGAAAGTTTGTCAAAAAGAGGCTAGAAATAGGGAGAGAGAAGCAGAACAGGGGGGAAATAGCCAAATTCATGTAATGACCTAATCAAGGCTCTTGACATGACCCTAGACCACTTACTCATAGGGATAAATTCTCTTAACATGGAAGTGCTTCTAGTTTAAGATGATACAGCTACCTATGTAGCAACAACATACTTTGTCTCTATAGTGGATAAAGAAACCACCTGTTTTGGTTGAGAATCCCAACTCACTATTATCTCACCAATAGTAAATACATTACCTATGTTACTTCACATGGTATCTAAATCCCCTTCCAAATATGATTCAACATCTCCTTTTAAATTAGTATTAGAGTAACTGAAACATAATCATTTATTGGATGTACCTCTCAAATATCTGAGAATTTATTTTATTGAATTCTAATGCTAAACTCCAGAATGAATCATATATCTAAAAAAAAAAGCCTAAAACATGCTCAATATCTCCTCAAGTGCATACCATGGCCTATATCAAAAAAACCTATAGGGAAGACATATGGTATCTTTGACATTTGTCTTCCTTCTCTTGTGTCTTGGACACATCTCCTTAGTCAACTTGAAAATACTAGGAAAAGGTGTGGTGACAACTTTTTTAATCTCCATATGGAATGTTTGCAACACCTTTTGAACATAATCAACTTGAGATATAGTCAATTTATTGTTCTTCTGATCTTTTCAAATATTCATACTAAGGATTTATTTTGCTTCCCCTAAATCCTCCATACATAAAGAATGTGCTAACTAATGTTTCAACTCCTTAGTGTGATCCATGTTAGAGCATACTACAAGCATATAATCAACATATAAACATAAAAATGTAGTTTTCATCATCCAAGCTCTTAAAATAAATACAATGTTCTGAATTACACTGATTGTAGCCATGCTCAACCAAAAAGCTATCAAATTTAATATATAATTATCTAGGTTCCTACTTCAAGACATATAAAATTTTCTTCAATCTGCACACTAAGTTCTCCTTACCTTTGACCTCAAAACCTTGTGGTTGTTGCATATATATTTTATCTTCCAAATTACCATAGAGAAAAGTAGTTTTAACAACAAATTGTTCCAAATGAAAATCTTCAGTGGCCACAATACTTCAAATAATTCATATTAAATTCATTTTTAGAAATAACCTTTCTTTAAATATTTTCTTACCTCCATCCTCCTCTTTCATGCTATAAACCCATTTATTTGGTAAATCATTTTTACCTCCTGGAAACTTACCTAATTTTTAAGTTTGATTTTTTATAAGAAATCTATTTCTTCCTTTATAGAAAACTCCTATTGAATGTTTGTATCCACCTACACAACTTTATCATATCCTTCTAGTTCAAAAATACTTGTTAATAAATAAAATATAAAGAGGGAGAGAACCTTTGAGGAGATCTACTTAGCCTTGTTGACCATCTAATTTATCATTAAATATGACATCCCTTCTTACAATTTTATGAGTCTCAACATCCCAAAGTCTATAGCCAAATTTATCAATTCTATATCCAACAAATGTATATTTATTTGGCTTAGCTTCTAACTTGGTTCTATTTTCTTAATCTATATTTGTGAAAATAATCCACAAAAAAAGGTTCTAATAAAAGAATAACTCATCTTCTTAGCTGTCCATTCTTCCTCTAGAATACCACAACCCAAAAGAATAGAGGTACCTCAATTTATTGAATAACCAACAACATTTATAGCCTTTTCCCACATGTTTAAGGGAAGCCCGACATGAAACATCATACTCCTTGCACACTTGATTAATATCCTATTTGTGCATTCATCAAATATATTTTCTTGTGGAGTCCTTGGAACAATTTTCTACCTACAAATACCATTAGTGGAAAAATAATATTCAAATTATTTGGTGCAATACTCACCACCGTTATAAGATCTAAGACATTTTAGTCTTTTACGACTCTCATTCTCAACGAATCTTTTCCAGTTTAAAAAAGTTTCAAATACATCATATTTATGCCTAAGTAAATAAATCCATACTTTCCTAGTTGCATCATCAATAAATGCAACGTAATAAAGAGAGCCACCAGGGGAAGATACATGAGTTGGTCCCCATACATTTGTATGCACAAGTTGTAATTTCTCATCTTTTATTTCCTTTCCACTCTTTAGAAAGCTCACTCTATTTTGTTTTTTATACACACAACTTTCATATACATCCATATTCACACATTTTAAACATGGTAAAAATTTCTTTGAATGAAATAATTTCATATATTTCTCACTTATGGTCCCAAGTCTACTGTGTCATAGTTTTGTTTAAGAATTCACAACTACCATTTTAGGTTCTACCTCCTCAACTACAACAATTGTTCCTCAAAATTGACCTTTTTTTATAATAATTAAAGTATATGCAATAGTATGCCTTGTACAATGATATAAGGTTCCTACTTTCACACCTTTTTCTACTAATAAGGAACCTTTGGAAACCTTCTAAATTTTTTCATTAAAAGTAACTATGCAATCTTCATCACCTATCTACCCTGCTGAAATGAAATTCTAACTTAGTCTTGGAACATGCCTTATCTCTTGTAGTAGACAATGATTCATAATCTGTACCTTAATCATAATTCTCCACTTTCCAAAAATCTAACAGAGTACATTATCTCTAAAATATACTAGCACAAAATCCATTTGCACACAATCAAGAAAATAACTTGTATGGGGTGTACCATGAAATGATTCCCCTAAATCTAGAACCCATGAATCATTAACATTTTTAAGGGAAAGATAGAAAACATCTTGTTTAGATTTTTTACATACCACATTTTCCTCCTTTTTACCTTTTTTTTTGCCTCCTTTATTCTTTAGAAACCGATAATCCTTCTTCTTATGACCTGGTTTCCCATAGTACCAACAATAATTTGGTCCTCTAGATTGAGACCTGTTTCACTTTGATTTTCCTCATGATTTCCCATGACATCTAGAATTGTTTCCTCCATCACTTGATTTTCCTCTGCTTTCTACATTCAAAAAAATACCTAATGTGGATCCACTTGAGCTTTTCATACAAATTTCATCAGTTAGAATAACAACAACATCATCAAGTTTTAGGTTATTTGAACTAGTAACAAAGTTACTAACAACAATTACGAAGGCATTGCAACTTTCAAGAAAAGAGAAAAGAGTCAAAAGAGAACTAATTTCTTCAAAAAAATTAACATTAATAGAAGACAATTGACTGGTCATCATATTAAAATCATTTAAATGATCAAAAAATGACCCACCTTCTACCATTTTCATATTAAATAAATTCTTCATAAGAAATATGTTAGTCAAAGGAGAAGGCTTTTCAAAGAACTTCACTAGGGTTTTCATCAATTATTTAGTTATCTTTTCTTATGTAATATTAAATTCCACTAATTTTGCTAGGCATAAACAAATAATGATGAGTTTCTTCTTATGGCTAATATACCAATCCTCATCAGACATTATTTTTTTTTCTCGGATTCTCCTCCCAATGGCCGCCATAGATCCTTCTAATAGAGATAGTTCTCCATTTTCATTTTCCATAACTGAATGTTCTTCCCATTAAAATTCTCAACCTTCAGCTTAACCTTGTCTTCCATTATTCCAACTCAATTGTGAGACATTCTTTTAGAGGATAACTTAAAAACAAACTACTTTGATACCACTTGTTAGTGTTAGGAATAGTCCTAAGAGATAACTGAGAGGTGGGGGGTGGGGGGGTGGGGTGAATCTGTTATCTACAATTTTCAATTCTTTATCCAATTAAGTATACTTAGACATAAAGCATAAAAACAATGAAAGAACACTTGAACACAACACAATATTTGGGTTACAGGGAAATTCAAATAGGTAAAAACCTGGTGGGAATTAACACCCACTTATATTATGCACTAGTGTATTATGATCCTTGTTAGAAGATCCTTAACCCTATTAGGAGTTTCTTTACAATATATTTAGTATAGTAGACCTGGTCAAGGGTCATACCCTATTAGTAGTCATTTACAATAGTCCCTCTTAGGGGAGAGGACGCACTGTCGAAGAGCACACTACTCAAAGGGGCGAAGGCTACAACCTTCTGAATAATAGATACACACTATATTTGGATCTTGGTGAGCTATGCTTAGACCTATTGTCTAGATCAGTTCCAATGTATAGAAAAAATACTTTACTTGGTCACATAGACCTTTTTCTGATGGCTCAATACTTCTCACACTCTGCTCTACTCTTTTTAATCAACTATAAACCATGCTCAAGAAATCACAAATGACTGCATATAAATATCTTTCCTCTAAATGATATAATCAAGTTAGCCTATTAAGACCACCTTGAAATCATATTAGAGAAACCATAACAAACTTCAATAATAATTTAGTTGGAACTACTAAGCACGCAACACATTCTGGGACCTTTCCAATAAGATAATTGTAGATGCACGCTACACATTGTCAGATCTACCAAAAACATTGGATCTTTCTCCTCAAGATAAATTACTTCATGCACTCTTAACCAAACGTCACTAACTCTTCTCCAAGCTTAAATCCAAGGGTGCATATCGAAATGATAGGCGCAACTCCAGAACCAATATAATCTTTGTCAGCTCTTCTGAACAAACACAGTAAACTACTACTGGTTAATAGTGACTACATAACTTGACTTCTACTAATCATCAAACTCTACTCCATGAATGTAACATTACTAATATGTCTTCAACATATATCCAAGTGTGCAAGCCTCCATGATAACTATACAAATAACCATAGACAGAACACTGCCTATTACTCTGTTAGGAACACTACTAAAACAAGCTGCTATATAACTGTCTGTACTAATAGTTAACTTTTGCACCCATAATATCATGTTGATATCATGTCTATGCTACATATACTGAAATCTTACTACATAAGTCTTCCATGCATGCTACTTTCCATATGTTGTTGTTAGTGACAAATAGACAGTTAGTACTAGCCTGCTAGCAAATATCCAACAATCTCCCCCTTTGGCATTGATGGCAACATATGGAATGAAAAAATCCACCAATCCAAATGAATAATTATTTTATAACATTCTCCATTTCCTCTTCAAAACTCCCCCATGGATGGATCCTCCATCTGCTGCAATATTCTTCAACATTCTCTATTTCATCAACTGAACTATTGACTATTGTCATAACTGAATACCACTCCCCCTTAGTATATTAATCCTCTTTTTACTTCTATTTTTCATGACTATATATTAATCCCCCTTTGACATTAATGGAAAAGGGTGCCAATTATTTTAAGCACTGGTACAATTCTAGAAGTAGAGTAGTCAACCATTCATCAGTCCTCGAGGACTAATGCTTTCCCTTCTTCTAAGAAGAATCAGGGAAGGGAATTAGTCCTAGCTTCTCCCTGAGATACTCAAAAGTATCCTTTGGCAAGGGCTTTGTGAATATGTCTACCAACTGATCTTTAGTACTCACATAGTCCATCTTGACTTCTTTCTCTACCACTTTCTCTCTTAGGAAGTGATACTTGATATTAATGTGCTTTTTTCTTTGCATGCATCATGGGGTTCTTCGACATTTTGATGGTGCTAGTGTTATCACAGTGAATAAAAATAGGATAAACAATTTGAACTCCAAAATCCTTTATCATCTATTTGATCCAAACAATTGTAGAACAATTCAAGGCTGCTGCAACATACTTTTCTTTAGCTGTTGACTGAGAAATACAATTTTGTTTCTTGCTTGTCCAGGTGACAAGTCTATCACCAAGAAACACTACTCGACTTGATGTACTCTTTCTATCATCGACACATCCTACTGATTCTTCATCAATGTACACATGAAGCTCAACATTTTCTTAATTAGGATACCATCAACCATAGTCTATAGTGCCTTGCAAATATCTAAATATCCTTTTTACTTCCATGAGCTGACTTTGTTTAGGCTCTGCTACAAATCTTCCAACTATGCCAACTACATTTGAAATATCAGGTCTTGCTTGAGTAAGATAAATGAGTTTACCAACCATAGACTTGTACAATGTTATATCTACTGTAGGAGAATCATCTTCTTTTGTAAGCTTGCATCATGTGATCATAGGTGTCCCTACTACTTTCCAATCATCCATCTTGAATTTATTCAATATTTCTTTCATATACTTAAATTGACTAATGAAAATACCTTTCTCTATCTGGTGCACATTTAGTCCCAAAAAGTATTTGATAGGACCAATCATACTCATCTCAAATTCATTTTGTCATTACCTCGAAAGTTAATGTCATCAACAAATATAGCTACAAGTAGTAAACCTTGAGATGTCTCCCTTATGAATAAATTACAGTCTACTACTCCTTTCTTGAATCCAATCTTTGTTAGATATCCATCTAGTCTCTCATACCATGCTCTAGGGGATTTTTTAAGCCAATAGAGGGCCTTCTTCAATCTACATACCATATCAGGTCTGTCTAATAAAGTGAATCCTTCAGGCTACTCAATGTATACTTCTTCTTTCAAATCTCCATTCAAGAATGATGACTTGACATCCATTTGATAAACTTTGAAGTTTTTGACTATAGCATAAGCTAGAAATAACTTAATAGCTTCTAATCTCCTCACTGGTGCAAATGTGTCTGAATAATCAATACCTTCTCTTTGTGCATATCCCTTACATACTAGCCTTTCTTTATTTCTTACTACTATACCATCTTCATTCATCTTGTTTTTGAATATCCACTTTGTTCCAATCACATTCTTATCACTAGGTCTTTGGTCTAGTTCCCAAGTGTTATTCTTAATAAACTGATCAAGTTCTTCTTTCATAGCATCATGTCAATCTGAATCATTACATGCATCTTCAACACTTAAAGGTTCAATCTGAGATAGTAAACATACCGCTTCACTACTAGCTGAGTTTTTGCTTGTGATCTTGTTAAGGCTTTTCTGCTCTAATCTCCAATGATGTCTTTCTTAGAATGGTTTCTAGATGTAAACTTTGGAACTCTAGGTGATGATGACTCATTAGCCTTAGGAGGATCCTCTTCACTTGTCTTGGGGTCATTGAATAACACATCAATACTATCAAATATTTCTTCAATAATTGTTTAACTAGTGGAGGGTCTAGATTCTTCTTCAATCATAGGTGATTAATCATGATATCTTTCTTGAACCATAAATTTTTCATCAATCTTAACATGAGAACTTTGAATGATCTTTTTCAATCTTAAATTGAAACATCTATAAGCTTTACTTTTAGTAGAGTAACCAAGGAAAATAACTTCATCACTTCTTGCATCAACCCTGTCTACTGCTTCATCCCTCTTGATGTAGCACTTGCTTCCAAAGATTGTAAAGTATTTTACCATAGGAACATTGTCAAACCATAGCTCATAAGGTGTTCTGTCAGCAACAGGTCTCAATTGAATTCTATTGATAGTGTAGATTATTGTATTGACCTCATCTCTCCAATAGGTGTGTGCAACTTTTCCTTCAATCATGATGGTGCATGTTGTATCAAGGATGATCATATTCCTTCTCTCTACAATTCCATTATGCCGAGGTGTTCTAGGTGCACTCAACTGTCTCTTTATGCCATGTTCTTCGCAATACTCATCGAATCTATCAGAGGTGAATTCTCCTCCTCTATCTGATATCAAACATTTTATCTTTAGTCCAGATTCATTCTCAACCTTAGCTTTGAATATTTTGAACTTTTCAAATGCTTCTGACTTATCTTTTAAGAACGCAACCCACATCATCCTAGTATAATCATCAACAAAAAAAATTAAATTCCTTTCACCATAGTATGATCTTGTTTGGGTTGGACCACATAGGTTTGTATGAATCAGATCCAACTTGTTCTCTGCTGAATTGTGCTTGCTCTTGAATGAGTTTCTCACATGCTTTCCCATCACACATTCCCTGCAAATAGTATCAACTAGCTTTTCTATGCAAGGTAGATCTCTTACTGCCTTTACATTGATTATCTTTACTATGTTATCAAAATTGATATGACATAGTCTTTTATGCCACAACCAACTATCATCAACTTTAGCAACAAAACTGATGTAGCATATAGTCCTCTGTTAACAATAAAATTTAATTACTAGATAAAAACATAGATTTGAAACCTTCAATATTGTTCATTCATCACTGACTATCTCTACAATTTGCTGAAAACTCTTAAGTAACCAAAAAACTAGAAAGAACACGAAATCTAAAAATTACCCTTTTTGGCAGTTTTTTTATAAAACTATTTTTTGCCATAGTTTGGTAATTTTTGAAACAACACCTAAAAAGATGAGTTTTTTCCTAAACATGCCCTCAACTAAGTTAGAATGAATTGCCAACTAATATCCGAGATTAGAAACATATCTCTAGATTTATTACAAAACATAACTTTCTAAAAATTAGAGAAAAAAAACACTAAAAGCAGATTTCAGAGCCCTAGATGAAACTTTCAGCTCCCAAAAATGTGCTAAAACAGACCCCAGATCGATTGGAAAAAAAAATACCACCACCTAAGGCACGCATCCAAAAATTTCAGCAAAAACCTAGACCTGAGTCAAAAGTTATGACCTCCAGAAGTTTTTGTATGAGATTATGACCTACGAAAGGCCCTGCATCAAAAACAACTTGCTTTTGAATTGAGTTGGAAAAAATTACCTCTAGTCTTTGAGCCTAATGCAATCATAACACCATCTTTGTTGTTAGTGATGCAATTTTCATCGTTGAACTCCAACTGATAACCTTTTCCAAGTAATTGTCCAACACTAAGAAGCTTATGTTTCAAACCATCTACATAGAGAATATCATCAGTACTATTCTTTCCATCCAAGGTGATGTCTCCTCTACCAACTAAGGATTTAGGAGTGTTATCTCCAAATCTTACCATTCCACCATTTTATTTGTCCAGATGAACAAATCTATTTTTATCACTTGTCATGAGATGTGAACAACCACTATCTATAATCTAGTCTTTCCTTATATCAGTTTGGGAAATTAATGCTAGGTCTTGTTTCTCTTTCTTATCTTCATGAGTCTTATTGTTCATTTTCTCTATGATAGAAATAAATCCAATTTCTTCTTTAGCTGAATAATCATCTGAAACTCCATCTCCATCATAGTAACATTCCTTAGAGAATTTAGGCTTGTAGTCATTTTAGAACTTTCTATCTCTTCAGGGACATTTAGATGCAAAGTGACCAATCTTATTACATGAAAAGCATTTAAATGGAAATGGACCTTCATATTTTCCTTTTCATTTCTTGTCTCTATTGGAAATCAGAGCAATGAAATCATCTAGTGTTTTCTCTTCATCATCATCATCAAAATTACTAGAAGTGTTGTAGATTTCTTACCATGAACTGTTGCTTTGAAGGTTGTCTCACTTTTAGGTTTTGTCTTCAATCTTGAAATCTCAAAAGCTAATATTTTGTTGATCAAAGTCTCTCTCTTGAAATTTGATGTAATCTGCATGGTCTCATCAAGGATGTTGATCTTGTTTTCATATTCTGGAGTGAGAGTAGTCATCAATTTGTCCATAATGTCTTCCTCTGAGATCTCTCCACCATTGTTCTTGATTCTAGCAACTGCTTCATTGATCCTTTGATTGTAAGCTCTGATATTTTCTTGAGGAAACATCTCTAATGCATTGTATCTTTTCTTCCATGTCTTTCTGCATGCATCCTTTTTCTTGTTTTTCTTCTTCAAGTATGTCTTCTAGGTACTTCCATATTTTGTGGGTTGTATCTACCTTCTTTATTTCTAAAAATTCACTATCAGAAAGGGCACTGATAAGGGTTTCTTTGGCTATTGCATTCTAATGAAATAATTAATTTTTTGTATAGGTAGCATCATCCTTTGCAAGGTCTTATAAAGTAGGAATCTTGACTTCTTTGATAGTTACATCAAAAACTTCAAAAGCAATGCATTGCAAATGAGTCACCATCTTGTTCTTCCAATCAAGATAATTCTCTCAATCAAACTTAAGACTTTCCTTTCTAAAGTATGCCATCTTATCAACCTCAATCTATTAAACTTTCTAACAAATATAATGACTAATGCATAGTAATAAAAGACACATAAGTAGAACAAGAAGACATAAAGATCTAACTTGGTTCACCCAATATTAGGCTAGATCCACCAAACAAAGAGGGTGGCTGCAAGAAGTTGGGTGCCAATTTTTTGCAAAAAGTGGAAGTGTTTTTCCTATTTTTCAAAATTTATCTGAATTGATCTCAAAATTTGAGGCACTTAGAGATTGAATCTCGGAAAAATTCACTAATAGAAATTGTAGTACTTGGAGTCTACTTTTCAAATATATAATTTATTTTAATACCCACATGGTATAAATTATATTTTGATAGGCATATTTGAAAACCACTTTTTCAAAATGCCTGTTTCAGGACCATACCACATCCGTGTACGGCCACCATATTTTGACACAAATAAATAATTTTTTTAAAATCCTTTTTAGGGAAGATACCTAAGACAGAATATTGATGAGAATATTTTTTCTTATTTTTTTGTTTTGTAAATTATTTTTTATTAATTTTTAATTAACAATAAAGCTTATTTTTCAAACCTCTCGTGTACGGCCACCATAATTTAATATAATTTTTCTTTTTTTAAAAATTCTTTTTTTAAAATTCAAAAGAATTGAATCTAGATTGATGACATAATTTATTTTTAAAACTACTTAAAAATTAAAAAGTTATTAAAGTTTTAGTGAGTCTCACTATTTTACGTTTATGTACCACTATCAACTAATAAATAATGTAAAAATAGTAAAAAAAACCATATTATTATGAAATTTATATTTTTAGAATCGTGATAGTGAGATCTTTAATGAGTTTTTGTTTTGTCAAAAAAATCGATACAAAAGGGCTTCAAAAAATTACGGTAAGCCTTAAAAATTTTATTCCAATGCCTTAGCCAAAGTTTTGGAGGCTAAGACATAGGCTTGGTCTCACCAAACCTATCCCAAACCAAAAACTGAGGCAGAGTGAAAACTCCCACGTGCATATTTTAAGAAACGGGCACCCGTTTCATAAATTTAAAAATATGTGTTTAAAAAAACATTTTAAATTAAAAAAAAAAATTAAAATTTTTTTAGGAATGGGTACCCATTTTAAAAAAAATGGGTGCCCGTTTCTAGAAAAATGGGTACCCGCTTTTGAATTTCGGATCGGATGTCTGAGCCTAAAATGGGCACCCATTTTAAAAAAATGGGTGCCTGTTTCAAGCAGCGCCAATTTTCAAGCCGCAGACTTCCGCAGAATTGGCACCCAACTTTTTGCTTCTACCCAAGAGTTCAATCTTATTATCAATTACTTTTTGCCTGTTACAATATGCAATCCCTTAGCACTTAACACCTCTAGATGAAGCTACAATAATATCATATAGAAAAAATCCTAACCCTAAGTTATTATAAAAAGTCTTATGTCAGTTAACAAGTTAACCCTAAAAATACTTGATGAGTCAACCTAAGTAAAATCTTGACAAGTCATATAAAAAATTCTTGATGAGTTAACCTCATGATAAATGAAAATTCTACAGTACTTTCCTAATCAATCACCACAAAAATAGTGGGCTTATGTTTGGAATTTCATGGTTATCCCCAAGACAAATATCTTCTATTAAATTCAATAGAAAAATTAAATTATGACTATGGACATTCTTTGTAGATAGAGTTTTCACTTTCCAAATTGATGCTTACTCTTCTTGAATGTTATTGAGGCTGATTTCAATATTTATTTTGGTTGTTCCTATGCAAGTGAGGTTTGGTAATTTTTCTTCAATATTTGTTCGGTGGATTGCATTTTCCCTATTTCATTTCCTGATTGTAGGATTCGGTATAAAATTCCTATTAATAATGACACCTTAATTATTCTCTATGTCTAATGATTCAAAATATGCTTGGGGTATCTTGAAAGAAATAAGTAATTTTAGTTTTAGAGAAATGACATGTCTTGCTAACATTATGGCCGGAAAGATTCAATTTGCAATTAAGGGAGATATTGTGGTGGCTTTCTATAACTTTAATGTCAAGGGTCATCCCCTAAGAATTACCAATACTGATTCAAATATTTCTCAAAGGTAAAAAATTCAAAGAGATATATTTCTATCCCTTTATTCAAAAAAAGTATCTTGTACATGGTGTTCCTTGGTTAACCCTATTGGATACAATTGTCTAAAGGACATTGTTGAATTAGCTATGTGTTGTCTTTGATGTCACACAAATGTCATATCAATTATCGTTCTTAGTATCTACCAAGTTCGGTCGGTCATCTAAGCAGTTCTCAGTATCTACCAAGTTCAGTCAGTAAGCTAAGTGGTTCTTAGTATCTACTGAGTTCAGTTGGTCAGCTAAGCGGTTCTCAGTATCTACCGGGCTCAGTCGGTTAGCTAGGTGGTTTTTAGTGTCTACCAAGTTCTCTCGGGTGTCTAAAGGAAACATGACAGGGTAACAGTGTTAATCGAGCCTCCTCGGTTATCGAAGGAAAATTAGTGGTTACCGAGCTCTCTCGGTCTCCAAAGGATGTTACAAAATTTGTTGTGGTTACCGAGTTCTCTTAGTCACTGAAGGAAATCTTTTCAGGATTAATGTTTACCGAGCAAGGTCGGCCCTTTCAAACAATTTTGTTATTATAGTTTGTTTATCCCAGCTAGCTGTTATAATAATTATTACTGCCAACTTGACAATGTAAATGATTATGAAATGGCATATATATATAGAAGGTCAAATGGTGAATAAAAGACATACAGGATGCAGAAATCATTTTGAAGAAAGGTGTGTGTGAATTTTGGAGGATGGTCAGATATCCTTGAGGAGCAGCAAAGATTTAATTGATCAGTAAGGATCTAGTGAAACAAAACATAGATCTATATTCAGTAATTCAGTTGCAGGTCATTTCATTGTTGCTCTCTAGCAATTGTAGTAGTGATATCAAAATCTCTTAACTGAGTTGGTTTAACAACCATTTTGTAAATCCTCTAACAAGGTAACAGTTCTATTGAATTGTTTCAAGACCTCTTACAAGGCCACTCCTAGCAGGGTGATTAAATCCTCTAACAAGGTCACACGTAACAATGTGTTTTGTAACCTTTTACTAGGTTGGCTTCTAACTAGGCATCACTTCAGAAGAGTGAAAAATAGTAACTAGTTACATTGGTGGTTTTTCCCATATTATGTTTCCAACGTAAATCTGGTGTCTCTTGTGTTCATGTTATTTTCTTTATTCATGTAAGTTAATCAGTGATGAATGCTTAAGAATAGTTTAATTATTACACACTTCAAGGATAAAGTTTTCAGCATTTCTCTATATATTTACCGAGTGGCATAGTAAATAATTTGTTAAGATATTTAAGGGATCAGTGGTAATATTTTTGTGGTTAACTGGTTCAGCCCCGCTCTTAGTTACTACATCTATATTTCCAACAATTGGTATCAGACCTTTTGGTGTTTTCAGGAAGGGTTTGAAGGACCTAAGTTAAAGATCAAGATGTCTTACAAAAGAGAAATTCCAAGGCTTAATAGAAATAACTTTTCAGCATGGAAAGGTCTCATGAGACTACATCTGGCTTCCATTGGTGATTCAGGATGAAAATATATTGATCAAGAATATACAATTCCTATTGGCACATTAACTATTGAAGACATTGTAGAGAAGAAGAACCATAACACTATGATGATAGACATTGCATCAGCTCTTAGCTATGAAGAATTTGATGAAATCAAAGACTGCACAACTGCTCATGAAATGTGGCACAAGTTGAATAAAATCTATGGTGGTGATGACAATGTGAAGAGAGCCAAAGTAGAAAGCCTAAGAGGATAGTTTGATCAAATGAAAATGAGAGAAGAAGAAAACATTGCAAAGTATGTTGAAAGGATCAAGACAAGTGTTAGTGCAATCAGAGCTTCTGGAGGAAGAATTGATGATGAAATAGTTATAAGTAAGGTTCTTAGAACATTACTCCCTATTTATGCAATAAGAGTTTCTGCTATTCAGGAAAGAAGATGTGAAAAAAATCACAATATAACTTTGGATGTCTTAGTTGGAAGATTGACAGCCTTTGAACTGGATAACTATTGCAACTATGTTCCAACTTCTAAAAATATTGAATCAGCTTTTGAGGCCAAACTTTCACTCAAGAAAGGGAAGAAAATCCAATCAGAAAGTGAAGAAGAATCAGAGGAAAGTTCTGATAGCGATCTTGAAGTTATTGAAGCATTACTTGCAAAGAAGTATTCAAGAAGCAGAGGAAAATACAAAGGTAAAACTCCCTTAATCTATTTTTCATGTGAAGAAATTGGTCATATTGCAGCTAGGTGTCCAAACAAGCAAAGCAAAGATGAGAAGAAAAATTACAAGTACAATGGCAAGAAAAATTTCAAATCATTCAAGGATAAAGGTAAGAAAACATGTTTTTTAGCTAAAGATTCGGATGATAGTGAAGAAGAAATTGTTTTCATTGCTGTAAAAGATGAATCTAATAATGATGAAGATGAGATGGCACTTATCTCTCATATAAGTAAGAATGATACATGGATTATAGATAGTGGATGTTCACATCATATGACTAGTGATAGGACCAAGTTTGAACACTTTGAAAACTTTGATGGTGGTAATGTAAGGTTTGGAAACAATAAAGCCTGTTGTATAAAAGGAAAGGGATGAATTTCATTAACCAAAGAACTTATATGTGATAATGCATATTGGGTCGAAGGACTAAAGCATAATCTTGTAAGTGTAGCACAACTAATCAACTTTGGATTCAAGGTTGAATTCATGAATGACAAAGCAAGACTGCTGGATGACAAAGGAAAACTGATAGGATCAGGCAAACAAACCAAAGGTAACCTGTTTTATCTTGATATTGGTGATTAAACATGTTTTATTGCTCAAATTGAAGAACATTGGTTATGGCACAAAAGTTTATGTCATGTAAATTTTGACAACATGATGAAAATAAGCAAATTCAAGAAAGTAAGAGGTATTCCTACTTTGAAGAAACCTGATGTTGGTCTATGCAAGAATTGTCAAATTGGTAAAATGGAAAAGTCTAGTTTCAAAAGTAAAAACTATCAGTCTGAAGATATTTTGGAAATTGTGCATACTGATTTATGTGGACCTATTGGAATTGAGAGCTATACTGAAGAAAAATTCTTTATTATCTTTGTTGATGATTATTCTAGAATGATGACTGTTATGTATTTAAGAGAAAAGTCTGAAGCATTTGAGAAGTTCAAATGGTATTTAGAAAGAGTAGAAAAGGAAAGAGGAAAAAGAATAAAATGCTTGAGATCAGACAGAGGTGGTGAATTCATCTCCCATGAATTCAATAATTTCTGCATTGAAAGAGGAATCAAAAGATAGGTATTAGCCCCAAGAACTCCTGAGCAGAATGGAATAGCCGAAAGAAGGAACATATCTATCATGGACTGTGCAAGGACTCTAATGATTGAAAAGAATATTGCTATGAAATACTGGAAGGAAGCTATCAGCACTGCAGTTCATACCTTGAACCAAGTACAACTGAGAAAAGACACATTCAAGACTCCATATGAGCTATGGTATGGCTACAAACCAAATGTAAGTTACCTAAAAGTATTTGGTAGTAAATGTTACATCTTAAAAGAATCTAGAAAAGGAAAATTTGATGTAAAAAGTGATGAAGGAATATTTTTGGGATATTCTTGCAAAAGTAAGGCATATAGATGTCTAAATTTGTCTACTCACAAAATCATAGAAAGTGCACATTTGAGAATTGATGAGTTTGCAGAAAAGATTGAAGAAGAAAGCAAAAGGAACCAGAAGACTACAATTTTTTTTTTTACATCAAACCTGATACACTGCCAGACTCATGTAAGGAGACTACATCTACCGAGCCCAGTATAGTAACTAAGTCACAAGAAGAAGTTCAGACCGAGTCACAAAGTACCGAGTCTCAGTCTGAAGCTATCGAGCAAGTATCTACCAAGCTTGAGCAATCTAAACCTGAAGGTGAAGAAGATGACAATGTAACTCATTCAAGAAGCAAGGAACCTGTATTAGCCAAGTACGTCAGAAAGTATCATAAACCAGATTAGATTATTGGAAAAAAATTAGATGGTAATATGACAAGATGTAAACTAAAGGGTACATGTTTATTTGCTGATTTTGAGCCTAAAAATGTCAAAGATGCATTAGAAAATGAAAGTTGGATTGAGGCTATGAATGAAGAAATAGAGAAAATAGAGAAAAATAAGACATGGACTCTTGTACCTAGGTCTAAAGATAAAAATGTAATTGAAACAAAATGGGTATTCAGAAATAAGTTGAATGAAGATGGTCAAGTATCAAGAAACAAACCAGGATTGGTATGTAAAAGATATTCTCAAGAAGAAGGAATAGATTATGGAGAGACTTTTGCTCCTATTGCAAGATTAGAAGGTGTGAGGACTTTACTTGCATATGCAGCACATAAAAGATTTAAGGTATATCAGATGGATATCAAATTTGCTTTTCTCAATGGTATTCTTGAGGAAGAAGTCTACATTAAGCAACCTGAAGGTTTTATTGATCCAAACAAAAGGGATATGGTCTGAAAATTACACAAAGCATTGTATGGTCTGAAACAAGCTCCTGGAGCATGGTATGAAAGATTACATAACTATCTTACTCAGATTAATTTCAAAAGGGCTAATGACAATAGCAATTTATACATCAAAGAAGGATGAGATAACAAAATTGTTTTGGTAGAAATATTTGTGGATGATACTGTGTTTACAGGAAATGATGATCAGTGCAAAGAATTTTCAAAGCTTATGAATAAATAATTTGAAATGTCTATGTTTGGTCAGATAAAATTCTTTGTTGGACTTCAGATTTAGTAGAACAAAAATGGTATCTACATTACTCAGTCTAAATATATCAGGGAAATGCTTAAGAAATTTGGTATGGAAGATTCAAAACCAGTTGGTACACCCATGTGTACTGGACTGAAGCTTACCAAAGATGATGATTCAAAAGAAGTAGATCAGACCTTATACAGATCAATGATTGGAAAATTACAGTATGTAGTACACACAAGGCCTAATATTGCCTTAGCAGTTGGAATAGTGGCAAGATTCTCGGCTAAACCCAGAGAAAATCACATGATGGCAATCAAAAGAATCTTGAGGTATTTAAGGGGAACTGAAGATTATGGCTTGTGGTATAAATTTAGAGGAAATCTAGATTTAAAAGTGTTTACTGATGCTGATTGGGCAGGAAACATTGATGATAGAAAGAGTACAATTGGTGGAGCATTCTTTCTTGGCAAGAGGTTAGTATCTTGGACTAGTAAAAAGAAAAATTGCACATCCCAATCCATAGTAGAAGCAGAATATGTTGCTGCAGTAGTAAATTGCTCTAATATTATATGGTCTAAACAGCTTTTGGAAGGCATGAAGGTTGAGATCAAAGAACCAGTTGTTATGTTTTGTGATAATACAAGTGCAATAAATATTTCAAAGAATCTAGTAATGCATTCCAAAACCAAGCACATTGCAATTAAATATCACTTTGTCAGAGAATTGGTGTAGGGAAAGGAAATTAGATTGGAATATATTCATACAAAAAAACAAATTGTAGATATCTTCACCAAGCCACTACCTAAGGATGCATTCTTGTATCTAAGAGGCAAGTTAGGGGTCACTCCCCTATTTGAGGTTCACTAAATAAAGTTTTAGTGATGCATCAACTAGAACATGTTGAAGATCAATCAGTTGATGCAGCATAGTCAGGGAATCATTTCATATGATCAATACATAAGGTACATTGATATTTACTGAAACTGTGTAAGTTGTCTTTGGCATGTGTTGTCAAAGAGGGAGAGTTTTCTGTCATTTCAAGAAATTTCTAAGAAGAATAATTTGAGAAGTTAAGAGGGAGAGTTCTCAGTCAGAGAAAGAAGTTTGAAGATGATGGGAATCAGAATGAAGCTAAGGATATGTTTCTTACTCTTGGTTTCTCTGTGAAATTTCATTGTGCTATGACATGTTGTGTTGCCATCAATGCCAAAGAAGGAGATTGTTGGATACAATTGTCTGAAGGACATTGTTGGATTAGCTATGTGTTGTCTTTAATGTCACACAAATGTCATATCAATTATCATTCTCAGTATCTACCGAGTTCAGTCGGTCAGCTAAGCGGTTCTCAGTATCTACCAAGTTCAGTCAGTCAGCTAAGTGGTTCTCAGTATCTACCGAGTTTAGTCAGTCAGCTAAGTGGTTCTCAGTATCTACCGAGCTCAGTCGGTCAGCTAGGTGGTTTTTAGTGTCTAGCAAGTTCTCTCAGGTGTCTAAAGGAAACATGATAGGGTAACAGTGTTAACCAAGCCTCCTCGATTATCGAAGGAAAACTAGTGGTTACGGAGCTCTCTCGGTCTCCAAAGGATGTTGCAAAATTTGTTGTGGTTAATGAGTTCTCTTGGTCACCGAAGGAAATCTTTTTAGGATTAATGTTTACCGAGAAAGGTCAGCCCTTTCAAAGAATTTGGTTATTACAGCTTGTTTATCCCAGCTGATTATTATAATAATTATTAGTGCCGACTTGACCATCTAAATGATTATGAAATGGCATATATATATAGAAGGTCAAATGGTGAATAAAAGACATACAACATGCAGAAATAATTTTGAAGAAAGGTGTGTGCAAATTTTGAAGGATGGTCAGATATCCTTGAGGAGCAGCGAAGATTTAATTGATTAGTAAGGATCTAGTGAAATAGAACAGAGATCTATATTCAGCAATTCAGTTGTAGGTCATTTCATTGTTACTCTCTAGCAATTGTAGCAGTGATATCAAAATCTCTTAACCGAGTTGGTTTAACAACCATTTTGTAAATCCTCTAACAAGGTAACAGTTCTATTGAATTGTTTCAAGACCTCTTACAAGGCCACTCCTAGCAGGGTGATTAAATCCTCTAACAAGGTCACACCTAACAGTGTGTTTTATAACCTTTTATCGGGTTGGCTTCTAACCGGGCATCACTTCAGAAGAGTGAAAACTAGTAACTAGTTACATTCATGGTTTTTCCCATATTGGGTTTCCATGGTAAATCTGGTGTCTCTTGTGTTCATGTTATTTTCTTTATTCATGTAAGTTAATCAGTGATGAATGATTAAGAATAGTTTAATTATTACACACTTCAAGGATAAAGTTTTCAGCATTTCTTTGTATATTTACCGAGTGGCATAGTAAATAATTTGTTAAGATATTTAAGGGATCAGTGGTAATATTTTTGTGGTTAACTGATTCACTCCCCCTCTCAGTTACTGCATCTATATTTCCAACAAACCCTTCCCTAGCGGTGGGTCAATATTAATATGCATTATGCAGAAAAGGTAACACTAGACCTTCTAGAAGTCAGAGAGTGGTTCAAGATCACAATAGTAAGTCTATCTCGGTGGTGGCTATCCTCTTCAGTACCTAGACTAAAATTTATGCTGAGAAATTTTCTTCCTACATTGGAATCAAAATGGCTGAGAACAAAGTCTTTAAAAACAAATTGGATTGAATGTGATTAGATATAAATACTATTAATTATTTAAAGTGTTTATCCCCCAAAGATGGACAGTCAAAATTATTATTCAAGATTATATATTAATCTTATATTATTTTGACTCTTATTTAATTTCTCATATCTATCTTGAGGGAGATCAATTTGTGGACATGTTAGAAAATATGGGTGTAAATTCTCCTCATGTCCTAAGATGGGAAATAAATGATCGTATCCCATTAGAGATCCAAATGAGCTTCATAGAAGTGATGTTGTGTAGTATTATTTGTACTAGATGCCTTGGAAATGATGGTCTCCTACATGTGAACAATTGTTCATTGGGAGGCTTCACTTATTCATGAAAAGTGGAGTGTTTTGCAAGTTTTACTTCAGGACCTATAAATCCTCTACAATAATTTTTTTTGTTGTCTTTGTAATTTAGCCATGGGTAGTGACCAAAATAGATTAGAACTGATGGTATATGGTAAATGGTGATATGAGGAAGTTTTTTAGTCTAATATTTGGGTTGGGAATTTAATGGGGTACATTGAAGCCCCTAATGCCATTTTATGAATGAAGTAATATGTTTTGTCTATGTCCAAAATAATAATTTCAATATGACAATAGCCCAATAAGGATGATTTAAGTCAAAAAAACATGACTATTTAAAAGAATGTAAAACTATGATGACAACGATGATACATCTAAAGATTTTTTTAAAAAAAATCTATTAATGCATATATTTCTTAAAAATGTAAATGTGTAAAACATAATAAGAAAATATTTATGGCCTAAAGGGGAGGCTAAAAAGATACTAAATGCACAATATAAAAAATAAAGTAGAAGTGAAACACAAAGTCAAATGACTCAAGGAAGTTGGTGGAGTAATTATTCACTAGAGTGGATAGGGAGATCTATGTATGCTGAAGCCATAATAATGAATAGTGGTTTCTCTAGGTAGAATATGTAGAAATTGAATTCATTTAGGAGATGTCTCGAATGAAGGGAAGGTATTCAAAGGTAATAATTGATAGTGGAGTGTTACAAATATTTTTTATGAAGAAACATTACATATTTTACTAACTATAAGAGCAATTCATCCTAGTTTTATTCAGTGCTTATTTTGATTAAGTAAAAAAAGGTTTTGAAAGGACCTGGAGCCTTATACAAAAGAATAAAAGATAGGGAAATGAAAGAACAAAAAAATATTGTGAAAAAACACCTAACAAGCCAAAGGGAACTGACCATAGTTTCCCCCAAGTGGAATAGAAACCAGCCCAAAAAACCATAACAAAGGAAGGTCAAGATTTACATTTTAGCCCATCCTTATGTGAACGTAAATTCATATCAAAAGAAGGCTTGGAAGAATTTAATTTTTTCCTTTTAACTATTTTCCATCCATCCACCATGTTCTCATCAACATTCTACCATTCCAAAGAAAAATTAGAAGAGCCCACTAAAACCTGAGAAACAAGGCAGGCCACACTAGCATCCACAAATGGGACAGTGATAAAATCACCACAATTCCCAATTTCCCCCTAGAGAAATAAGGACATCAGAACACACAAAACCAATAGATAAGATAGCTGATCTAGAGACAACATCTACAATCTAGTAAGGAACAACAACAATAAAAACAACAACAACAACAACAACAACAACAACAACAACAACAACAACAACAACAACAACAACAACAACAACAACAACAACAACAACAACAACAACAACAACAACAACAGCAACAAAAACAACAACAACAACAACAACAACAACAACAACAACAACAACAACAACAACAACAACAACAACAACAACAACAACAACAAAAACAACAACAACAACAACAAAAACAACAACAACAACAACAACAACAACAACAACAACAACAACAACAACACCTGAAAGGACAATATCAACAATCTGAACCAAGGCTGCATATGAAACAACAAAAGTAGCACCAGCCATAAGGTGATCATCTTGAGAAGAGAAATTTATCGAACCCCCATCCTTAGAAACTTTTCAAACTATATAATGGTGGTCAGAAGCCCCTGACCACCAAGAAGGCAATTTCTTCAATTTAACCTTTTCAAATAAGAACCACATAGTAAGATAGCCAGTCTTGTGGCATTTTGAACATCTGAACGAGATTCCTTTGTAATCTAGATTCTAGATCCAAAATCCCATAGGGGAAGCCAAAGTAATCATCTTAGGGAGACCCTTAGAAACGTCAACCTCCATTAGGATACAAGCATATGTTAGATGAAAAACATCAGAGGAATTCTGATCAACCATTTGGAAATCTTGAATAGCCTCCCGCAAAGCTTCCAAAATAGAATCCAACCAAAGATGAAGGGGAAGGTTCAAGATTCTTACCCATAATGATATTTTATTAAAGGAATCAGTAAGCAGATCAAAACCCTAATGCCAAGGCTTGGCCATTAGGGCAAAACACTCCTCCTAAGAGAAACAATTATCACACAAAATAGTTTTCCTACCTTCAACAATTCCAAACTTTGCAAGTAAAAAAATCTTTGCCATAGGGTATATCCAAACATAATCAAATGAAATGGGTTCCTAATGTTTGGAAATCCAAGCATGCAAGTCCGATAGAGAAGGCCAAAAACTCCTAAATCTAAAGATTGGAACATTAGAGGATAAATCCTCTGCAGGTTTAAAGATCTCATCATCTATATTAGATTCTAGATTTACCAGGATGGGATCACTTGCAGAGACATGCTTCACAGAAGGAATGGAATGGAGGCTCCCTCTCCTAGTAGAGGAAAAAGATCCATTCATACCCACTTCAAATGCGGCCACATTTGCATAATAGATCACAGCCTACAAATCCCCTTAGCTATAGAGGACATCAGCAACACCTGTACAGATCTCCCATAGAGAGTAGTCACACCATGCCTAGCTAGCACTCTGGCCTGATAATTCTAACCCAATAGGTGGGAAGAAGAAGTGGCAGTGGACATTTTATTATCTAAAGCTATGAATATTGTGATTTGTTATGATCTTGTTGTGGCTATAATTTTTGTTTGATGACATTTACACAATGTTTGTTGCCATCTTAGAGAAAATGTTTTAGGTGCTAAAAGGGTTTTGCAAAATTGTAAATTGTTACTTTTGAAGACAAAATTGTGTGCAATATTACATCAATAGGTGTGACCCATTTCTTTTGGAACGACCATCAAATATTGATAGAAAATAACAATATAAATTAGGCATATCCTCCTTAATAATATACTAGATATATTAGAGGAAGAACTATAATTGACAAAAGTAGGAAAAATAAAAAATAATACCAATTAAGCATAGAATTCAAATACTACTTTCAAATTAAAAAAAATATATTAAAAAAATATATTACTGAACACAATTCTTTAAATTGTATTCTTTAATTTTTTTATTCTCACAATGCATTCTTTAAATTTTGCATCTAATATAAAACAACAATAATCACATTACAAATTAAGAGCTGATTATTTATGCTAAATGAAAATATATTTAAAATCAAATGTATAATAATAATAAAGTTTTGTGCCTGCATGTATTTAATGCTTATCTATAACTAAAAAATATTAGAAATAAGAACAAACAAGTATAGCATTTCAGGTATAACTTCGTTATACCATTTTCTTGACATTGAAGTTAGTGAGGATGAACATAAACAAAATTAACATTTATAGTTTAGGATGGTATAGTGTTGGTGTCCAAAATGATGCTTATGCTCTAAAAGGCTACCAGTATACCCTCAAATAGATTTTAGGAATGGTTAACTCCAAAATTGCTATGGGGTCTTAAGGTAACTGGACCAACTATAGGGACAAGACTGCCCTCTTCTACTTCTGTCTCTGCAAAACCAAGGCGGGTGCACCTAACCTAGTATAAAATAGACTTCATACACCAAGAACTAGGTTTGAATAATAGATAAGTGGATAGCAAGAAAGTACTAAATGTTAATCACACACTCATTGAGTCTCCATTGCTATGGGGTAAGACCCTATACAACCAAATACTAAAAATCTAAAAGATGGTTCTTAATCTTATATGTTTGAATCATAACAATCTAAGTCAGGGTATGTCAACAAGGAAATACTCATCTAGGCCAGTGCCTCATCCATTGGGAAAATTTTGTTAGATAGATCACACACACACACCAGCATTATATCTAAGATTCAAAGCCATAAACACATCTATAATCTCCTTTACTACTTATATGAAATCCTCACATAGACAAGAGATAGACCTATGTCTGATCTAGAGCATCATTTAATCTAATCCTGGATTAGAACTGAAAAATGAAGACATAGACATGGATAAACATGTAGTGAGCTAGAAAATTCAAAATCTATCTACAATGACACAGAGGAGAGATAAGAGTTATATGTCTATATTAAGTTTGAAGAATCCTTCAGTGCATACAATCCATCTAAACAAACAAGCTTGCAAACTACAGCTTAAACCTACAACTTTCTCTCAATTGTTGACAAAAACTAAATTAGAGCATTACAATTCAGACTAGGTAGAGGACTCACAACCAAAAAAGCTTGAATACCTAACTCCCAATGCCCCAAAAATGATAATGAAAATCCCTTTATATGAAGGTTACATTACAAGCACAATGATCATTTCAAAATAAAAAATTTAAAATCACCTAACCCCACCGAGAAATTAACACAGACATGACAAGGGGTTGAACCATAGCAACAAGCTCAAACAGTCAAATCAACCAGCTGCCACTTCTCAAGCCAAGAATGTAATCATTCCTCATGGTACAAAACCTTCTGCCATCAATAGCCAAGCACCCTGGACCACACTAAAAATCGCTTAGCAATCACTTCCACCCACTCTGGCCGCTCAAAAATTGATTTTTTGGTACTTCTTGGCTTGAAACCCTCTGCAAAATTCAAATCTGAAACTGCAATGGTCACATGCATTTGGCAGGCTTTAAGCCTTTTAACCATTTGCCCCAGTCATGCAACCACGTAGTCACAACTCACCACCACCAGAAATGGGTTCCAAATTATGCTTGGTCGCATGATCGCATAACCCAAAAATGGGATATGCGAACATGCAAAAACCCGCTATCCACTTGCCCTCTACATAACCACTGATGCCAAACCACTATCACAAAAGGGCATGTCACATGTTCACAAGATAGAAAACTAGCTCACACAAACATTTAACAACCTACTAATATGCACCCTACTAGCCGTCAAAACACCACCGAGAAACCCCCACCCGGGCCCGTGTTCAAATCTTAACATCATGCCAGCATGGACCAACCAGAGATCGCCATGACCTCAAGCCTACGGGACAACCAGAAAATTACAAATGGGCCCTAGGGACACGTGGAACCCTATCGCATGATCGCATAGCCTAAAAATGGGCTATGCGAACATGCGGCAACCCGCAAACTGCTACCGTAACTGCCAGGAACACAGCCCCTCCACCAACGGGCCCTAATGACACATGGCAAGCAGTCGCATGATCACATAGCCAAAAATTAGGCTATGTGATCATGTGATAGCCAATCACAGGCTACCACATCACCACCCGCTAGCCAGATGTATACTGCCATTGCAACCACCACTGCACCTGGAAGATGCCCCATCACCTGCTACCGGGCCCACACCTCTTTCCGCCAATAGGCCCCAAGGACACATGGAAAGCAGTTGCATGATCACATAACTAAAAATTGGGCTATGCAATCATGTGACAGCCAATCACAAGCTGCCACATGTCTTCTCTGGGACCATTGCGAAAGAAGCCAAACCCTTAGAAGATTGGATAGCTGTCACAAAAGCGCATAGCCCTGACAAATCCTTTGCACTTTAATGACAACCGTTGATACTCTGACACATCAAGACCCTCTACCTAATCTGGAAACCAGGTCCGACCACACATCGCACTTGTGCACTAAGGCAAAGTAGATCGCAAGCCGCTGAACAGAACTGGGACCCACATGGCTAGGTGGCAAGCGGTCGCATGATCACATATCAAAAAAGTCTGACATGCGGCCATACGATAGCCAATCAGGAAGAGTCTGGACCCACCATCTACGTTGGACTTGTGCAGTTAAGACATAGTCAAAAACACACAAAGTTTTCGGCACCAAAAGATAAGTGCATAAAGCTTAAGGCAAAGGGTCGAAAACAACACAGGTTTTCAGCAAAAGATTGAAAACACATAGGAATAATGACAGACCAAAAGGTAGGAGGGAAACTAAAAACAACATGAGTTTTCAAAAACACTGTAGGTTTTCAACACTGTGGTAGAATTTTAAAGTTTGCTTCCCGCGGACCTCAAAATTTTAACAACTTTTTGGGCATTGCAAATTAGGAAACGCAACTTGGGCTAGAGCAAGGCAACAACACTAAAAATCACAAGGTAGGACATGCACACCATGAAACCAAGTGGATTTTCTACACACATCAAAACTATGACTGCAGGTCGAGCAGGGCAACCTCAAAATTTGTAGAGAAAAGGCCATTTTAAAGGATTTTGCAATGATTAGAAAAATGGCGTAATAGTGGCTCTAGTTGGGGACATGTATCTCCTGCAGATACAATGAGAAAATAGAATTTACTGGAAGAGCAGACCACAAAATTTCAAACCAAAAACAACCCTAAGCAACCTAGGGAAGAATCCTAACTACTGCTCATGGAAAAAGATACTTGAAGAGAAGTAAAACTTTAGGAATTGTCCATGAATAGGCAATTCCAAAGTGCCACTAGTTAGATCTTTCAGAATATATGAATCAACTCCGCATTTACTTTCAATGAGATAAGGGCCCAACCAAATAGGATCAAACTTACCATGTCATCCCTTATCCTCCAGCCTTGCATGCCACATCAGGACCAGATCATCAATTTCAAAACTCCTCTGAGCTGCTCTCTTATCAAACAAATTTTTACACTGTCGCTACAAATTTTTATTTTTCTCATGTGTATCTCTTCTTACCTCCTCCAACTGGATTAACTCATCCATCCTTAGTCTCATTTCATTATCTAAGTCTTCATCATATGCCTGGATGAACCTGTACATTTGCAACAAATTATTCTGAGGTAATCTAGCACTTATCCCATATACCAGGTCAAATGGGGCACAACCTATGGCTTTCTTTATAGTCACTTTGTTAGCCCACAATACCCACCATAACTTTGAGTCCCATGCTTTCTTATTTTTGTCCAATACCCTTTTGAGAATCTTGATAAGGCTCTTATTACTGGATTCAGCCTGGCCATTCTCCTGTGGATGGTATGGAGAAGAAAATAAAATGTGTATCCCATATTGCTGACAAAAATCACCAAATTCTTGTGATCTAAAACACTGATGCAGGAGCATCCTTGGTGTAAGAGAAATCTTACATCACCCAAAAATATTTCTATTTTTGTATTCAATAAGGGCTATCTTGTCCAGAGCTGCTATTTATGGAAACTTGCTATTTTTAGTAAGTTGGCCTTACAATCTCAGAATGTTTTGATTTTACATGTGGAGGTTCATCTCAGTCATATCAGCCTACCAGCAAAATTTCACGGCTAGATCAAGTCTAGTTTTGAAGATATTGAAGATTTTTGATATTGGCAGTAGGGTACAAAAATTTTGAACTCAGTTTTGAAGACTTTAGAGGCCCTGAATGAGGTCAAAAATTTAGGCGACAGGCGCTTTGTGTTGGTCAAGCCTCTAGAGCGCTTCATGACATTTCTGAAATGGGGTTATAATAGCCAATCGGGTAACCTGGTGATGACTTATGGTCTCCGGAAGTCAAGCCACCTGAAATGGCAGAAAATAATTTTCCTTCAAAATTTTTGTTCGGGTTTCAAAAGTGATTTTGAGCTGACTTTGATGTAATAAATTGAAAAATAAAATAATTCTAAATTGGGTCGGCCCTTAGGGCTTAATTTCTGGAACCTTCTTGGGCGGTGGAAATTGCCTATATAAAGAAGGCCCGTAGTGTTGTCTAGGGCAGTTCTAGGTAGTAGATCTAGGTATTGATTCAAGGCTTTGTCCTACAGAATATTGTAAGGGAATGCCCATGTGGCTTTGCATATTGTAATTCTAAAAGTTTGTAATTCCACATTTGTGGAGATAATAAGAAGCCAATTTTTTGTTCGTGCATATTATTGTTGTTGATTCTCTATTTCTGTTACGTATTTTTGGTATTAAGGGGAGAACCCTTCATCAAGTGGTATCAGCACAGGAGTTCTTGAGTGTGTAAATAGATTGCCGACTGTGAGGCAGTTTGCACTAGGACCGTGGTTAGAGTTTCAGTGCGCATCACAAAAATACCTCTACGAAAAGAATGTGGCAGAAAAGCTGGTGCTGTGACACCTGACATTAGAGAGCTACAAAGATAAGTGCGAGCATTGCAAGAAGAGATTCACAAAGCAATGAATCTTAATGTCAGAGATGAAAGCGAGGATGAAGCCAAAGAAGAATATCAAGAAGGAGAAGCTGAAGTTGTGAATCAGGAGGAAGAAAAACTTTTTCAGGTGATTTCCAAGATTGGGAAAAGACATAAGATTGAGGTTCCTACATTTTCTGGAAATCTTAACCCAGAGGAATTAATCGACTGGATCAATGAATGTGAGGACTATTTTGAGTATGAAGATGTTGAGGATCCTGATAGGGTCAAATTTGCGAAAGCCAGACTGAAAGGTCATGCGAGGATCTGGTGGCAAGAGATTCAATTGGAGTGAATTAGAAGAGGGAAAGATAAAATCACAAGATGGGATCGAATGGTGGATAAATTGAAGCGACAGTTCATTCTTGTTAATTATGAGCTTGACCTACTAAAGAAAATGCAAAGTTTAAAGAAAGCAGGAAGATCTGTTCAGGAGCATACAGAGGAGTTCTATCGACTCCTCATCAGAATAGGCCATGTAGAAGTTGATAAGGAGAAATTTTCCTGATACCTTAATGTGTTAAGGCCAAGTATTCAGGAGGAGTTGAATCTAGTTCAAATGAACAGTATTGAGGAGGCATACCAGTTTTCCCTAAAAGTAGAGGAAAAGCTGAACAAGAAGTTTAAGAGTAGACAAAATGGAAGAGGTCATGGTGGAAGATCTGGTGGATAGTCATATGGTGGCCGAAATGAAGATCTGAAAAAGAAGGATGAGACCAGTAGTAGCCAGAATCAGAGAGGAAACAATTCCAATCATTTCTAAGATCAGAATAATAGAGATCAGAGAGGAAGAGGAAGAGGACAAGGATCTGGAAGAGGAGGCTTCTGTGGAATATGTTTTCACTATGGAGAAGAAGGTCATAGGGCATTTGAATGTCCTCAGCGCCAAAGTAGAACAGACAGAAGAAATGAAGGTTAGGCCAGAGTTACACATATAGATGAAGACGCTAGATCATCAAATTCTAAAGATGCTAAAAGAGGAGAAACGCTAATTAACATAAGAGTTCTACTGAGTGGTGAGAATAAACTTGAACAAAGGAGGAGCTTGTTTCGCACTAGATGTAAGTGTGAAGGTAAATGCTCTGATGTCATTATCGATAGTGGAAGCACTGACAATTTGGTCTCAGAAGAGATGGTGACAAAGTTGAAGCTCAATAGACAGAAACACCCACATCCATATCGGATTGCCTGGGTGCAAGATGACCACAAGGTCATGGTCAGTGAACAGTGCCTGGTAAAGTTCATGATCGGCAAGTACCAAGATGAGGTATTATGTGATATAATATCTATGGATGCATGTCATATGTTGTTGGGTAGAGCATGGTAGTTTGACAGATGTGTTGTACATGATGGTCATGTGAATACCTATTCCCTGACAAAGGATGGAGTGTGACATAAGTTAAAGCCATTGAAGGAGACCGAAGAAAAGGTATGTGGTAATGCAAGAATAACTTTTGTTGATGATAAAAAATTTCTAGATGGTATGAGGCATGAGCATGTGTGTTTTTCTTTAATTCTAAAAGCTGGTAAAGAGGAAGTAGAGGATGTACCTGTAGAGGTTGCAAATTTGTTGAATGAGTTTTAGGATATTGTATCTGATAATGTACCTGATGGATTACCACCGGTAAGGAAGATCAGTCATCAGATGGATTTGATTCCAGGAGCCAGTTTTCCAAACAAGGTAGCACATAGAATGACACCAGCATAAAGTGAAGAGTCGAATAGACAAGTACATGAGTTATTGCAGAAAGGGTTGATCCGATAGAGTCTGAGTCTTTGTGCTGTAATAGTAGTATTAGCACCAAAGAAGAATAGAGAATGAAGGATGTGTACATATTCTAGAGAAATAAACAAGATCACAATCAAGTATAAGTTTCCATTGCCATGAATGGATGATATTATGGATTGTTTGAGTGGACCTGTGTATTTCTCAAAGATAGATCTGAAGAGTGGATATCACCAGATTCGGATCAGAGAAGGAGATGAATGGAAGTCTACCTTCAAGACAAAGAAAGGACCGTATGAGTGGTTAGTCATGCCTTTTGGGCTAACCAATGCACCAAGCACTTTCATGTGGCTCATGAACGAGGTTCTGAAGGAATTTTTGGGTAAGTTTGTTATTATTTACCTAGATGATATTTTGATCTTTAGCAAGACATTGGAGGAGCATATGATGCATATTCGTATGGTGTTTGAGAAGCTAAGAGATGAGAAATTATTGATTAATTTGAAGAGCTGTAGTTTTGTGAAGAAAGAGTTAGTGTATTTGGGATTTGTAGTTTCAGCAGAAGGTCTAAAAATGGACCCAGAGAAGGTACATGCTATCCTTGAATGGCCTACTCCAAGGAGTGCTACTGAGGTAAGATATTTTCATGGTTTGGTTAGCTTTTATAGAAAGTTTATCAAAAATTTTAGCAGCATTTGTGGTCCCTTGACTGAAACAATGAGAGGAGATAGAAAAGAGTTTAAGTGGACTAATGGGGCAGAAAAGAGTTTTCAATTGTTGAAACAAAAAGTTACAGAACAACCTATTTTAGCACTTCTAGATTTTAATAAGGTGTTTCAAGTAGATTGTGATGCTAGTGGTACCACAATAGGAGCTGTTATGAGCCAAGAAGGTAAACCAGTTGCTTATTTCAGTGAGAAGTTAAATGATGCCAAGAGGAAGTATTCTGTTTATGATCAAGAATTTTATGCTATAGTTCAGGCATTGAAGAAGTGGAGACACTATCTGCTTCCTAAGGAGTTTGTTTTGTATACTGATCATTAAGCTTTGCAATATTTGAATAGTCAAGGAAAGTTGAATCAGAGGCATTTGAAATGGGTTGAGTTTTTGCAGAGTTATACATTTGTTTTGAAACATAGAAATGGAAAGTTTAACAGGGTTGTAGATGCTCTTAGCAGAAGGCAACTATTGCTGATAGAGATGTAGATTGAGGTGGTTGGGTTCAAGGAACTCAAGAATTTGTATCCAGAGGATCTTGATTTTGGTGGAGCTAGAAAAGCTTGTAAAGAACCTGTTACTCTAGATAGGATGAAATGGGTGGATTTTATCATCCAAGATGATATGCTATTCAGAGGGAGTCATTTGTGCATTCCACGAAGTTCTATGAGGGAGAATCTCATCAAAGAGAAGCATAGTGGAGGATTGGCTAGACATTTTGGTCGTGATAAAACTCTTTCTTCGGTTGGTGAGAATTATTATTGGCCACAACCGCAGCAAGATGTGAAGAAGTTTATACAGAGTTGCAAAGTATGTCAGATGGCGAAGGGAGTGAAGCATAATATAGCGTTATATCAGCCATTACCTATACCAAAGAAGCCTTGGGAGGATATCAATATGGACTTTGTTCTTGGTTTACCGAGGACTCAGCGGGGACACGATTCAATTTTTGTAGTAGTTGACAGATTTTCAAAGATGACACATTCATTCCCTACAAGAAGACTAATGATGATGTTCATGTAGCAGAATTGTTTTTCAGAGAAGTAGTGAGACTACATGGTTTGCCAAAGACCATAGTTTCAGATAGAGACACTAAGTTTGTTGGATATTTCTGGCGTCCATTGTGGAAGAAGTTGAAGACAGATTTGAAGTTCAGTTCATCACATCATCCACAGACTGATGGACAAACAAAGGTGGTGAATAGAAGTTTGAAAAATTTTCTAAGATGTTTGGTTGGAGATAAGCCAACAGGATGGGATTTGATTTTACCATAGGCAGAATTTGCATACAATAATTTTGTCAACAGGAGCACTGGTAAATCACCATTCTAAATTGTATATGGAAGTAGTCTAAGAAATGCATCTAAGTTGACAAAGATAGATGAAGGAGAAATAAGTAGTGCTGAAGCTGAAGATTTTGCAGAACACTTGAAGAACATCCATGAGGAGGCGAGGAAGCATATTACCAAGATGAATGCGCAGTATAAAGCTAAGGCAGATGAGAAAAGGAGGCATAAGGAATTTCAAGTTGGAGATGAAGTCATGGTTCATTTGTGAAAGGAGCAATTTCTAGTTGGTACATATAACAAGTTGAAAATGAAGAAGTTTGGGCCATGTAAGATACTAAAGAAGCATGATTCAGGAAATCCATATGAGGTAGAATTGCCTACTGAGCTGAATATTTCACCAGTGTTTAACATTTCAGATTTGATAGAGTATCATGAAGGAGGTGTTGAAGATGAGGTTGCAGTAGCACAGTGGAGTATTCCAGCAACCAGTTCAAATATCAAGGAGATTGAAGACATACTAGACAGTCGTGTTGGCAGAAGCACAAGGAATAGGACATATGAAGAGTATTTGGTCAAATGGAAAGGATGACCTGTTGAAGATTCATCATGGCTAACAAAGGAGGAGGTTAACCATCTTAGTTTTCCTCTGCACACCTGAGTCGTGATAGGGTCACTTCTCAAATTACCCTAGGTGTCTGATGTATGAGCATCCTGGGTGTAAGAGAAATCTTGCATCACCCAAAAATATTTCTATTTTTGTATTCAATAAGGGCTATCTTGTGCAGAGCTGCTATTTATGGAAACTTTCTATTTTTACTAAGTTGGCCTTACGATCTCGGAATGTTCTGATTTTACATGTGGAGGTTCATCTCAGTCATATCAGCCTGCCAGCAAAGTTTCGTGGCTAGATTAGGTCTAGTTTTGAAGATATTGAAGATTTTTGATATTGGCAGCAAGGTATAGAAACTTTGAACTCAGTTTTGAAGGCTTTAGAGGCCCCGGATGAGGTCAAAAAATTGGGTGACAGATGCTTTGCATGGGTCAAGCTTGGAGAGCACTTCGTGGCATTTCTAAAATGGGGTTATAATAGTCAATCAGGTCAACTGGTGATGACTTATGGTCTCCGAAAGTCAAGCCACCTGAAATGACAAAAAATAATTTTCCTTCAAAATTTCTATTTGGGTTTCAAAAGTTATTTTGAGCCGACTTTGATGTAATAAATTGAAAAATAAAATAATTCTAAGTTGGGTCGGCCCTTAGGGCTAAATTTTTGGAACCTTCTCGGGTGGTGCAAATTGCCTATATAAAGAAGGTCCATAGTGTTGTCTAGGGTAGTTCTGGGTAGTAGATCTGGGTATTGATTCGAGGCTTTGTCCTATAGAATATTGTAAGGGAATGCCTATGTGGTTTTGCATATTATAATTCTGAAAGTTTGTAATTCCACATTTGTGGAGATAATAAGAAGCCAATTTTCTATTCGTGCATATTATTGTTGTCGATTCTCTATTTTTGGTATGTGTTTGTGGTATTAAGGGGAGCACCCTTCATCAAACACATTGCATTATCAACCATAATTGTTTCTGGGCAACCAAATCTAGTGAGAATATTCTGCATCATGAAATCAATAACAACTTTACTAGTGGCCCTCCTAGTAGGGATAGCTTCAACCCACTTGGTAAAACAGTTTGTTGCCACTAATATGTAGGAATGGCCACCACTAGACTTGTTTGGAATCTCACCTATGAAATCAATACCCCACTTCTGAAAAGGAGACTGAATTGAGACAGGCCTGAGTGGCAAATTCCTACTAAATTTCAACCTTCCTGCAAACCTTTGACATGCATCACATTTCTTCACAAACTGATGTGTGTCCCTAAAAATTATAGGCCACCAAAATCGAGACCTAAGAATCTTGTGGGCTATGGTCTTTGCCATGTAGTGTCCTCCACACACACCTTGATGCATTTCTTCGAATAGAGTCTTAGATCTTTCATGGTCCACACATTTTAGCAATACTCCTTCATTGCTTCTCCACCACAACTCACCATGAATAATTTTATATCTCACAGATTGTAGCTTGATAGTCCTTTTCTTATTTTCACTCATGTCAGGGGGAAGAAACAATTTTTGCAAGTAATTGATGACATCCCTGTACCAATCACAACAGTCCAAATCACAAATATTTGGCCTCTCTTCCTCTTCTAGCACATTCACATGATTAGCAATTAGATTACTTTGTGCTATCAACTTTGCAAGGCCTAAGCATCTCACCAATTTTGTAATCTGAATATCCATATTGAATTCTTGGATCTTGTTGATCCATCTACATCTTTTTCCTGATACCTCTTGTTGCACCAATATGTCTTTAACAACAGCACTAGGGACATAAGCAACCACCCTGGCTCCCACAAGATAACACCTAAAAGCCTTGATTTCTTTGACTAGGGTATAAGCCTGCTTCTCAACTATATCAAGTTTTGCTCCATGTAAGGACTTGCTAAAAAATGATATAGGTTGCTCATATCCATCTAAATTCTTTTGTAATAAGACTGCTGCAACCGTATGATAAGAAGCAAAAGAGAAAATCTGCATGGGCTTACCATAATCAAGGGTCCTCAAAACAGGGGCATCTTTCATGGCCTGTTTGATACTTCTGAAAGATTCATCTACTTCTTCACTCCATTCTACCTTTGCATCTTTTTTCAACATTCTAGAGATGGGAATACAAATTTCTACAAAATTTGTAGCAAATCTTCTTAGAAAATTTACCTGCCCAAAGAAAGACTATAATCCCTTAACATTTCTTGGTGGTGAAAGCTTGTCTATTGCTATGACCCTTTCTGGATCAATTCTCACTCCATCCTTAGACATAATATGTCCTAAGATCTTGCCTTCTATAACACCAAAAGAACACTTCTTTGGATTCAAAGAAATCCCATACTCCAGAGTTCTGATGAAAATCTTTTCAAGGTGTTCACAATGTTGATCCTCCTTCTCTGAATATGCTATAAGATCATCCTGGTATACCACTAAAAACTTGTTTATGAAATCAACAAAAGAAACATCCATAGCCCTCTAAAAAGTTGCTCCCGCATTTGTCAGGCCAAAAGGCATCCTAACATAAACATATGTTCCCCAAGGAGTGGTGAATGTAGTCTTGAATTGTTCTGACTCCTTGACCATGACTTGATTATAACTAGAGAAACCATCCATCATGGACATTAACTCTGACCCTGTGACTCTCTACAACATATTTTTCATATTAGGGAGGCCATAGTTGTCTTTCAAAGAATTGACAATCAGATTTCTAAAATCAACACATAGCCTAATGTCACCATTCTTTTTTCTGACTGGAACCAAATTTGACACCCAAGTAGAATGTCTGACAGGCTTTATGATACCAGCATCCATCATCTTTTTGAGTTCATCTTGCATTTTCAGTGCCAAAGTAGGGTTCACAGGCATTAATTTCTACCTAAAGGATTTAGTTCCTTCCTTTAATGGTATCTCATGTTGAAAGAGATCTTCTCTATATGCCTTCAAATCTTCATAAGACCATGCAAAGACATGTCATAATTTTTTGAGAAGATCAATTAGATTTCTTCTACTTCTTTGAGATAAACATTTACCCATGTAAATGTTCTTTGGTTCTTGGCTTGTCCCCAGATTTACTTCCTCCAAATCACTTACCCTGTCAGCAAGTCTAGCTACACAAGCCCTCTCTTTATCATCACATCCTCTCTCAAGAGAAACCAATCCTCTTGGGATCCTATTTGACTTCAATTGCAGTACCTCCTTTCCTAGGACATTCTCCTTTCCATTTCTGATGTCAACATAGGTACTGAAATCCATCTCCTGACCATCAAAGTGAGATTCACACTGCAAGAACCTCAATATATCCTGATCATCGAAAAATACTTGCCAATTCTTGACATTATCTGGGATAGAAGGCCTGGACTTACACTCAATTTTGGATATTCCTACAAAGGTAACATCCTCTAGCCTTAAGGCTATGTTTGCTAGTAAATCTGCCATCCTGTTTTGGCTTCTATCCACCCAATCAATCCCAAAGGCACTGAAACATTCAATTTCATCCCATACAACATTCCTATATTGTTTCAGCCTTTGGTATTTTGATGCATACTTTGATCTAATCTAAGAAACTATTAACTCAGAATCACCAATCACCCTAAGATGTTTGATCCCATGTTTTGATGCTTGTCTCAAACCAATCAATAGGGCCTCATATTCAGCAACATTGTTTGTGCAAGAAAATAGGAGAGTGAAAGAAAATTTAAAAGTCTTACCACTTGGGGATATTAATAACACTCCTACTCCAGCACCTTCCCTAGAACTTGCTTCATCAAAATATAATGTCCATAGGACATTACCCTCTACCATGTTACTCTCATCATCAGCCAAAAGGATAGGACTAACCTTCTCTTGCATCTCTTTCCTCTGAACTTGGAATGAACCAATGTCAGTGTCAACAAAACAATTCATGCTATCCTTTTGATTCTCCTCAATCATATGTGGAGTTCTAGCTTCCCTTGACACCTTCACATTCTCACCTTCAATGTCAAAAGTGGCAAAGGACAAGTCACATTAAATACTTCCTCTAATGGAGGCACTCCACTTTCTAGATAACAACATTCCATATTGAGGAGGAATGTCAACTACAAGAACATTCATAGTCAACTGTTTGTTAGGAAATGCAGCTAACTTATAAGGCAGAGCCTTAATGGTACCAATAACTGACACTTCTCTTGAGTCCATAGCTTGGCATCTCCCATGAGGTGTATCAACCTTTAGTCCTAATGATTTCATGATCTCTACAGGCATGACAGTGTTTGATGCTCCAGAATTGATCATGCAATTCTTCAGTATTTTACCATCAATCTCAAGGGACAAAAAGAAAGGATCAACTGTCCCTACTGCATTGTTTACAACATTTGTATCCAAGAAGATTTGAGGGATCTTAGAAATAATTTCTTCACTCTTACTGTCAGGTGTGTCTTCCAAGGAAGCCACATGTTTGTCATTTCTACTCATTTCTTGGATTCATACAGAAGAAACACCATTTACCCAATTCAAGACTTTGACCTTGTGTTCTTCGATTCTCATCATTTCCAAAAGTGGAACTTTGACAGTGATCTATGAAATCAATTTACACATATATATTGGAACATACTTCTGGCTATTCGTGTCTTCTTCAAAAATAGTGACAACTTTATCTTTTGTGGACTCAGATTTGTCCTTGAGAGAGGATTCCTCTTCCTTCTGAAAGGTAGGAACAACCACATCTAATGTCTTTGCTCTATTCCTAGGTGCTGTAACAGGCATAATTTTCTTTTTTACCTTCACTTGGTCAGCAACACAAGCACCCTTGCCCTTTTCTTCATGTTTTTCTACACTATTTTCTGTCCTCTTGATGAACATACTGCCCGGTTTACCAGTTGCATTTCCAACTGTCCTATTTCTCAAATTTTAATTGCTTCTAGCTTGAGTGACCATGTCTGTAGTGATTTGAGCAATTTCTTCATTTGATGGTCTTTTTAAAGAAACTTTCTCCTCACCCCTCACTGCACCACATCCAAGATCATCAAACTCTTCTTCTTCATCATCAGTAAAGTCAGCTTCATCCCACGCATGTGAAGAAGTCATACCACATCCTTCCTTATCATACTGCTCCTCACCTTCTTGATTATCAGGTAAATTCAAAGCAATGACACAATGCTTTGGACTATGAGGAGATTGAAAAATGACACACCATGGAACCTCATCAACTAAATTCACTAAATTTCTCTGCAAAGGATCAGGGATCCTTCCATCAGGCCTTTCTTGCTTGGTTGGGAAAATGGGCTTGCCATCTTTCCACTAAGTGTTGTAAGGATAATTTTGCATTCTTGGCTGTCTACTAAAATTGTTTGGAGCTGACCTCTCCATAGTCACAACCATGTTGTTTCCCTTTTCTCCAGGCTTTAAACCTTCCAAAGCCTTTAAAATCCATTTTAGATTGTTATCCTCTTTGGGTTTAGAGTCAGCAGACCTTCTCATTTCTTTCTTACTCTGCATTTGAAGCCTGCAATCATCTCTTCTTCCTATCTTTCCTGATATTCTTCTATTGCTCTCTATGTTGATGGCCAATTTGTAAGCTTCCCCAAGATTTCTAGGGTTCTTATCTCTCAAGAGATATCCCATCTTTGCATCAAAGGCATTCAAGTATGTCACAAGACATACCTTGTCATCTAATCTGATAACCTGCAAGAGCCTATGCATAGCCTTTTGGAATCTTATATTAAATTCAAGGATCTCCTCATTCTGATTCTTCTTTATATTATTGAATTCATTCAAGATAAAACCCTCATTTGTTTTATCTCCATAATATTCCTTAAAACAATTTTTGAATTCATTCCATGACCCTATAATAGCATGGGGTAACCCTCTAAACCAATCCCTAGCATCCTCAATCAGGGATTGTACAAATAGCTTCATTATAACATCATCAGGCTCTATATTATAATCATCTATTACATCTATGAAATTTTTTAGATGTTCTTCACATGTGACGACATTATTTCCAGTAAATTTAGGAAGCTTTTTTCTAATCTCATTAGGGATTACATTAGGATAGCCAGAAGTACCAAAAAAGGTAAGTTGTTTGTACCTTTCATGAATAGGAGCTCCATGCAATGGATCCATTCCTTGAGATGTAGACATCCTTGTGTTTGAACCATCCGGAACTCTAGCAACACCTAGCACACCATTTGCTTGAGCTGCATTGTTACCTTGATTTCCACCTTGTCCTAAAAAGGAAGTAGCAACATTTGAAGGTCCTGAAGCATGCCTGAGAAAATCAATCTTTTTCCTGATTTCTGTAGCAAAAGCCTCCAACTTAGCATTCTGTAGTTCTTTGTCCAATATCTCTTTCTTCCTTCTAGCTATGTCCAATATCTATATCTTGTTCATTGATCTGAACTCCAATGGCCTTATGCTTTCCTTTATCCTTTGGCCTAGTTTCCTCATGTGTCCTTTGCACAATAGGTTGTTCCTCTACCCTCTCAGGCTCTAGGACAAAGTTAATTGCCTCCAAATCTAGCAATTTCCTCTTTAGCTAATCAGCCCTTATCATGGCTTGTCTTACTTTATCCTCTTTATCCTTTTCTCTCTGCTACCTAATGGCAAGCTATTCTTGAACTCTTCTTTCTAGTTCGTAGACCTCCTCAAAGATCTCTTCTGATTCAGGGAGTGCGGTCTCTGACTCATCATCTCCCACTTGAAAATATTCCTCATACTGGTTCAATCCCAAGTCAACAGCCTCTTTATATTCTGAATTATTTTCCTCTTGGCTAGGCATGGCTTGGGTTTCTTGTCTGGTATCTTTCTTGTTTCTCCAAGTGTGAGAAACACCTCTTCTCTTCTTTCCTCCCCTTCTTTGACTAGGCCCAGAAATCCCTGGAATGCCTTCTTCCATTATATCTTCAAGAGGCTTCTTTCTCCGAGATCTAGAACCTCTATAACTCATCTTTGCAAAACAAATTACTGACCAGTACTGCTTCAGAGATGTTTGAGTCACCACCCAAGTGTATTGGGAATATTACAATGTATTTTCTTCACTCTAGAAAATGCTCCAATAAGTTAGAGAGACAAGGGACAAGAACAACCTTGTTTTTTCCAATGATGACCTATCAGTTAAGATGAACATGCATAAGACTTCCCCAGCAGAGTCACAATATTGTTGGTGTCCAAAATGACACTTATGCTCTAAAAGGCTGCCAGTATACCCTCAGATGGATTTTAGGAATGGTTAATTCCAAAATTACTATGAGGTCTTAGGGTAACTGGACCAACTATAGGGACAAGACTGCCCTCTTCTGCTTCTGGGTCTGCGAAACCAAGGCGGGTGCACCTAACCTAGTATAAAATAGACTTCATACACCAAGAACTAGGTTTGAATAACAGATAAGTGGATAGCAAGAAAGTATTGAATGTTAACCACACACTCATTGACTCTCCATTGCTATGGCGTAAGACCCTATACAACCAAATACTGAAAATCTAAAGGATGGTTCTTAACTTATATGTTTGAATCATAACAATCTATGTCAGGGTATGTCAACAAAGAAATACTCATCTAGGCCAGTGCCTCATCCATTGGGCAAATTTTCTTAGATAGATCACACACACACACCAGCATTATATCTAAGATTCAAAGCCATAAACACATCTATAATCTCCTTTACTACTTCTATGAAATCCTCACATAGACAAGAGAAAGACCTATGTCTCATCTAGAGCATCATTTAATCTAATCTTGGATTAGAACTGAAAAATGAAGACATATACATGGATAGACATGCTGTGAGCTAGAAAACTCAAAATCTATCTACAATGACACAGAGGAGAGATAAGAGTCATATATCTGTATTAAGTTTGAAGAATCCTTAAGTGCATACAATCCATCTAAACAAACAAGCTTGCAAACTACAACTTAAACCTGCAACTTTCTCTCAATTATTGACAACTAAATTAGAGCCTTACAATTCAGATTGGGTAGATGACTCACAACCAAAAAGCTTGAATACCTAACTCCCAATGCCCCAAAAATGATCATGAAAATCCCTTTATACCAGGGTTACATTACAAGCACAATGATCATTTCAAAATCAAAATTTCAAAATCACCTAACCCCACCGAAAAATTAACATAGACATGACAAGGGGTTGAACCACAACAACAAGCTCAAACAGTCATATAAACTAGCTGCAAACACTTCTCGAGCCAAGAATGTAATCATTCCTCATGGTACAAAACCTTCTACCATCAATAGCCAAGCACCCTAGACCACACTGCAAATTGCTTAGCAATCACTTCCACCCACTCTGGCTGCTCAAAAATTGATTTTCTGGTACTTCCTGGCTTGAAACCCTCTGCAAAATTCAAATCTGAAACTGCAACGGTCACATGCATTTGGCGGGCTTTAAGCCTTTTAACCATTTGCCCCAGTCGTGCAACCACGCAGTCACAACTCACCGCCACCGGAATGGGTTCCAAATTATGCTTGGTCGCATGATCGCATAACTCAGAAATGGGTTATGCAAACATGCGACAACCCGCTATCCACTTGCCCTCTGCATAACCACCGACGCCAGACCGCTGCCACAAAAGGGCATGTCCCATGTTCGCAAGCCAGAAAACTAGCTCATGAAAACATGTGACAACCCACTAACATGCACCCTACCGACCGTGAAAACACCACCGAGAAACCCCCACCCGGCCCCGCGTTCAAATCTTAACATCATGCCAGCATGGACCAACTAGAGATCGCCATGACCTCAAGCCTATGGGACTACCAAACAACTGCAGACGGGCCCCAGGGACATGTGGCGCCCTGTTGCATGATCACATAGCCTAGAAATGGGCTATGCGAACATGCGGCAACTCGCACACTACTACCGTAACCGCCAGGAACACAACCCCTCTGCCAACGGGCCCCAAGTACACCTGGCAAGCAGTCGCATGATCGCATAGCCAAAAATTAGGCTATGCGATCATGTGACAGCCAATCACAGGCTGCCACATCACCACCTGCCAGCCAGAAGAATACTGCCACCACACCCAGAAGATGCCCCATCACCTACTACCGGGCCCACACCCCTTTCCGCCAACGGGCCCCAAGGACACGTGGCAAGCAGTCACATGATCGCATAACCAAAAACTAGGCTATGCGATCATGCGACAGCCAATCACAGGCTGCCACATGTCGACTCCGAGACCACTACCAAAGAAGCCAAACTCTTAGAAGATCGGACATCTATCGCAAAAGCGCATAGCCCTGACAAATCCTTTGCGCTTTAATGACAACCGTTAATGCTTCGACACATCAAGACCCTCTGCCTAATCTGGAAACTAGGTCCCACCACACATCGCACTTGGGCACTAAGGCAAAGTAGATCGCAAGCCGCTGAACAGAACCGAGACTCACATGGCTAGGTGGCAAGCGGTCGCATGATCGCATGTCAGAAATGTTTGACATGCGGTCATGCGATAGCCAATCAGGAAGAGTCTGGACCCACCATCTACGTCGGACTTGCACAGTTAAGACAGTTGAAAACACACAAAATTTTCGGCACCAAAAGACAAGTGCATAAAGCTTAAGGCAAAGGGTCAAAAACAACACAGGTTTTTGGCAAAAGATTGAAAACACACAGGAATAACGACAGACCAAAAGGTAGCAGGGAAACCGAAAACAACATGGGTTTTCGAAAACACTGCAAGTTTTCGACACTGTGGCAGAATTTTAAAGTTTGCTTCCCGCGGACCTTAAAATTTTAATAACTTTTTGGGCATTGCAAATTAGGAAATGCGACTTGGGCTGGAGCAAGGCAACAACACTAAAGAGCACAAGGCAGGACATGCACACCATGAAACCAAGTGAATTTTTTACGCACATTAAAACTGTGACTGCAGGTCGAGCAGGGCAACCTCAAAATTTACAGAGAAAAAACTATTTTAAAAGATTTTGCAATGACTAAAAAAATGGCCTAACATATAGAACTACTACATATTTCATGCAACTAGAAATGAAGCATACACCTTACTCTCTACAAAATTTGAACATATATCCTTTCTATCTAGAACAAAAATTCTCCATAACTATACCATTCACGAATATCTCTGTTTGATCGTTTAACGTTTAGAGCATACGAATGAAATTTATGTTCTATCTCAAAGTACGTAAGAACCTGTTTCTACGATGCATATATTGGTAGACTTTTATTTTGATGATATCGATGGTGAAGTTGAAAAGATGACCAAAAGCGTAAGAAATATTTATCCTTCAATTTATTTATTTTTAAAATAATAAAGAAAACCTAGCTCTTCATAAACCTCATCCAGTCCAAAAGTCTTGACTCTTTTTGATAGAGAACTGTCGAAGACACCTGTGAATAATTCCGTAAAGGGCTTAAACTTTATTCGGTTATCTATTTTACCACATAAACCTAAAGTTGCATTATAGAGCATTTAGATAATATTCATCATATTCTCGGACGATTCTCTGTCAAAATTTCTCATCTGGTGAACTGAAATCTTTCTCTTTAAGACCTCATTTATTCGTCAAATTCCAAGTTTAAATATTCTCTTCCCAAATACCTTTCTCAATTTAATATATTCCCTCTGTCCCTTGAGGACGCTTCTTAAGGAGTCGTCCCATTCTTTCTTCGTCAGTAGTCTTCTTTCGACTTCGCCTCGGTTTCATAGCTTAAATTTTAGTGCCCTTGGAAAGCATGAGAAAATCATGGGTGCGTCTTGCAATAGGAGAGAGAACATCTTACTGAGCCAAGAATGAATTGGCAATAATATGATGTTATGAATGACAATATTATGGGCAACTCATTGTTGGCTTAGGAAGTTGTTTTCCTACTCATGCTAGACGTGATATGATTATGGACATAGTTCTAAACATTTTAGCATCATATTTGTTCTGGTTTAATTTTTCAAATGTAAGATATCTCTGTTAATTGATAGGTTGAAATTATAAAAATTAAAACTTATGAATTTAAGAAAATATATTTTATCAAAATTGTGTACATTCATGTACTCAAAAACAGTTTAAGTCCTAATGAATGCATTCCAATCACTTTTTTCTTCCTTTTGGGTTTGATCGGAACTTTTTACTATCTCAACACAACGGTGGTTTAGTTTTTTTAAGATTTAGCTTATCAAATATGTGATTTTTGTTCAGAGTTACCAAAACCTTACCCTAGTGCTAGCTAAATACAAAGTTTGTGACCTATGGCTGCTGAGTTGCGCTATTCGATTTTCAGTTTGTGTTTATAATGTTTAGCATGGTAAGAATTAGTATTTCCAAATTGTTCGACAACTTTCCTGTAATTTGTTTTTAGAACATCTATGTGCTGTGTTCTTTCATCGATACCCCAATCTCTTAATATCCACTTGCGTTGCAGATGATTCGACCTAAACGTGGTCTCTCTATAAAAAAAGAATTCCATTCATCTATATAGTGGTTACAAGATGAAAAGTTCCAAGTTTCGGCAAGTCTCTACATACATAGTCTGACGATCATTCGATCCCATGTCTTATAATTTACTTACTCTAGAAAAAAATTCTTCAAATCTTCGAGGTTGTTTCAGTCGAAAATCCATTGATATGGCTTATTCTCCCTAAACGTCTATATTTGAATTTCACTAGGGTTTTCATTTCCAATATCACTGTTAAACATCTCATGCGCAGGAACCTGTCTTGAGGATGCAGATGATTAGATATGTAAAATAGATTACTAAGTGAAATTTGAAATTTGTATAAGTGATGACTAGGAAATCAGGTATATTTTTTGTGACCTTGTAAACAAAGGTCATAAATTATGTAGGTTTATTAAGTATTATGTGAAGCCTCTATCTAAACTAATGACACGTGTCATTGGTAATGTCCACTGTTTTTATTGGACTTTTTTTTATTGCTGGTGTTTTACTAATCTCTACTTTAACAATTATCATTCAAAATATGATTCTTGTCAAATCTTGTGTTTCGGAATTTCTGCATTGTTAGAATTCATTCAACCATTATAAGTGTATTTGCAGTGTGCTTATAAATTGTTCAGATCCCACCTACTATCTATATAAAAGAACAATTTGTACAAAAGTAATATAATAGATAAAAATTTACAAATATTATAACATTAAAAAAATAGTAAGTCATAAAAGCATTCCATGAGTAGATAAGTTCACCTGGGCTGTGGATTTTCTCTCCATTGGTCTCGAGTTCGACAACTTGATCCTGGTGTTTAAATGGTAGGTGTAATGTACAGGACCCTCACCAATATCCCAAGGGATCAATCTTGCCTTAAACCAACTCAAATTGAGCACTAGGTTGGGTCGTAGGGATACCCTTAGAGACCAATAAAAAAATACTTGTGTCTCTAGTGCAAGCCAAGATGTCATACCTACATATATAAGGCTATATTATTTATCATATTTCTTAAATAAAATTTATGGTTGTCAAAACTGAACAACTTATAGTCCCATTCATGCTATGTGTTAAAATTCCCTAACACACCTCTATATTTAGTGAGGTGTTTTCATCAATGGTGATCAATAGTAGATGGTGATCAATTTTGAAAACAGTGATTTGTGATTTCCTTAGCATAAACCTTTTAGTACATTTTTGAATTATTCTCTTAGCTTCCATACTTCTTCCATCCTTGTCATCAATACTTGGTAAATATGTTTGTTCCACAACTCTTTTCAACATAACAGTCTTAGAGAAAGAAACATTGAATATTATATATTGTCTAGTTGTTTTTGGTTACTGTGATTTATAAACTACACCAATACCTTAATAAAGATTTTACAAACAGTAATAATTTATTGCAAGCATGTTATTATTATTTTATCATTTTATTAACATTTGAATAAATGGTTATGAATCTATAAATAACCAATATCACACTTCATCATTCCTTGCCCTACATTTTATGTTATCTTACTTACTTATTCTCTTTGTGTAACTTACATGTTATTATTAAGACTAACAAGTACTTCTTGTTAATGTTAAATGTAGTCTTCATCAAGTGATCCACTTGCCTGTAGTAATAGTAAAGGGGATATTTATTGTTGTCACTAGCCCTATTGTACTAAAAATGTACAACTTTTTCCAAACATATGTATATAAGTGATATAAACCATAAAGCTAGTGATATTCATTACACACACCACAGACTTCTTTGAAATTAAAAATTCTAAAGTAATCCTCAAAGAATTTGTTGACCACCTTTGTCTACATGTTTGAATAGGATAATATGATTAGCTATGAGTAGATATACCCATTACACTATAAAATAGCTTTTGCAGCAAGAAACAACAAATATAGAATCATGAAAGTAGAGGTTGGTGTTTCGAGATCTAAGAGGATTCGAATATGTAGGATGATCGTGTGATGTAGATAGATCGAGGAATATAACTAGACTAAGGGATATAAATAAATTGATGGATATACATGGATTGAGGATTATAGATTGATTGAGATATGGAGGTATGTGTTATGTTATATATATCTTGGACCAATATAATTGATCCAACATTAGTGAAATATTATAGTGGTAGAGGAGTAAACATGTGGTTTTAAAATAAAGGGATTACCTTGAAAGATAGTATGCAATAAGGTTTAATTTATGGAGGGTTGAATGATTTATAGTATCAAGGTAGAGTGTTGTGTGGATGATAGAAAATGGTTAAATAAAATTAATGATGATCGGCAACAAAGGAGAGATTGTAAAATTTAAAGAACCACGACATGACCAATATCTAACAATATGAAGTTTTTGGAGGGGTTTAAAGAATAGATGGCCCAAATATGTTCATCAATGGAGAGGCATCAAATAATGGTGACTCGTTGAAGAATCACATAAGATTAATAGTGAGGATGGAGTCTATTAAAGTTTTTAGGAGATGATCCTCAATTTCAAAATCCTTAATAAAATTTAGAAAATCTTACATCTAAGGCTAAAGTAAACTTTCATTTTCTATCTTGTTGATTTTCCAAAATGATGTGTATAGTGCATCTAAGGATTTTTCGTCACCTATGGTCAATTTTCTAAGATCATTGGCCAATTGTATGATGATTCGTTAGAAATAAGGAATACCTCCCTTTTGGACACTACAAAGCCTAGGCCGCTCAACCAAAATAATAGTGACAGACCTACTCCAAATAATAGTGAATATTACTACTAGAACATAATTATCAGTTTAACAAATTAGAACAATTCATTTATCTATCATTAAATTTGTCATTTTTTAGTAGTTTACTTTACTTTATGTCTCTTGCCGTGTGTGTGTGTGTGTGTGTGTGTGTGTCTATATATATATATATATATATATATATATATATATATATATAGACACACACACACACACACACACATATATATATGTACAAACATATATGTATATATATACACATATGTGTATATTTATATTTGTATTTGTATATATATGTATATATATACACACACTATGTGTACACACATACACACACACACATATATATGTGTGTGTGTGTGTGTGTGTGTGTGTGTGTGTGTGTGTGTGTGTGTGTACATACATACATACATATATATATATATATATGTATGTATGTATGTATGCATGTATGTACACACACACACACACATCTCTATGTGTGTGTGTGTGTGGCCTCATCCCAACCCATCATAACACTATTGATAAATTCGCATTTTGATACCTCATGATTCGATATGTTGATACACTTTCTGATCTTTTAGACAGATTCATGATATTATGTTTCATGATGATGATTATATTATGTGGATTACATTTTGATGTCAATTAGAATATAGAGCATATTGATCTTATTATACATGCTTAGAAATATGTTTTGATGACAGGGACTTAATCATGGTTAGATTTGACTATCTCGTAGATTATGCTTTAAAGTTTTAGAAATAACATGAATAATATGTCATGATGTTAGAATTATGCAAACACTATGTTGAGCATCGCCTTAATGAAAATTTTAATTAGGAATTGAATTCTCCATATTGACTAACATTTGCAAATAATGATTTGTATATATATTTACATGTGATTTTATTACCTTGGACTATTGATGCTCGAGTTTAGTGTGCAGGAAAGTACACCATGGAATTATTTGGAGAATTATGGTTAAACATATGTGTAATTGAGTAAGCCAAGGCTTAGTCTAATGAAGAGATTGAAACTTCATTGTAATGTGATTTTTGTTTGTAAACATAATTTGTATGTATGTTAATAGATTAAATTCATGTTGTTAATTGCACATGTCATTTTCCAATGTCATGTATATTTTATGGTGTCACTTGACAATTGTAATGTCCATGTGGATAGTCACATTTTAATTAAGCTTTGGCAAGAATAAACCAACCTAATAGGAAATTATAATACCACTTCCAGGTAGATGTCTTGTAGTGATCACATCAAGTTGGAATTAGAATTTGAACTTTAGATGTACTTTAGATGGGTTAAAAGTGACCCTACAGTGCATTTTTGGCCAAAATTAGCTAACCCTATCAGGTACGTTGGGTTAGGGGCTAGAGTTTTCCTATGGGAAGGTCTAGATCACAATTATGGCCTTCAAAAAAGGCCACTCTTCAAGAGTGAACAAAGTGGAGATGTGATGTAGGACCATCCTGGTTGTAAGAGCAATCTTGCATCACCCAAAAAAAAGATATTTCTATTTTTATATTCAATAAGGGCTATTTTGTGCAGAGCTGCTATTTATGGAAAGTTACGATTTTTGGTAGTTTTCGTATGTGCTCAAAATGATCTGATTTCTTTCTTGGAGGTTTATTTTGGTCATATAAGTCTGCCAGTAAAGTTTCATTGCCAAATCAAGTGTATGTTGGAAGATATTGAAGATTTTCGGTATTGGCAACAGGGTACAGAAACTTTAAACTCAATTTTGAAGGCTTTAGAGGCCCCGGATGAGGTCGAAAATTTGGGTGATAAGCATTTGCACCAATCATGCTTGTAGAGCGCTTCGTGGCATTTCTGAAATGGGGTTATAATAGCCGATCGGGTCAACTGGTGATGACTTATGGTCTTCTGAAGTTGGGCCACCTGAAATAGCGAAAAATAATTTTCTTCAAAATTTTTGTTCAGGTTTCAAAGGTTATCTTGAGCCAACTATGATGTAATAAAATGTAAAATAAAATAATTCTAAGTTTGGTCAGCCTTATTGGCTAAAATTCTGGAACCTTCCCAGGCGGTAAAAAAAAAATTGCCTTAAAAGAAGGTTGTATTATTGTCTTAGGAGTTCAGAATAGTTCTGGGTAGTAGATCTGGGTAATAGTTTGAGGCTTTGTCCTATAGAATATTGTAAGGGAATGCCCATGTGGCTTTGCATATTGTAATTCTGAAAGTTTGTAATTCCACATTTGTGGAAATAATAAGAAGCCAATTTTCTGTTCTTGCATATTGTTGTTGTTTCTTTATTTCTGTTATGTGTTTGTGGTATTAATGGGAGCACCCTTCATCAAGTGGTATCAGAGAAGGAGTTCATAAGTGTGTAAATAGATTGCCGACTGTGAGGTAGTTTGCACTAGGACCGTCGTGAGGGTTTCAGCGCGCATCGCAAAAAATGCCTCCACAAAGGGAACGTGGCGGAAGAGCTGGTGTTGTAACACCTGAGGTTAGGGCACTGCAGAGACAAGTGCGAGCATTGCAAGAAGAGATTCGTAGAGGAATGAATCTTAGTGTCAGAGATGAAAGTGAGGATGAAGCTAAAGAAGAATATCAAGAAGGAGAAGTTGAAATTGTGAACTAGGAGGAAGAAAGACTTTTTTGGGCCATTTCTAAGATTGGGAAAAGACCTAAGATTGTGGTTCCTACATTTTTTAAAAATCTTAACCCAGAAGAATTGATCGACTGGATCAATGAATGTGAGGAATATTTTGAGTATGAAGATGTTGAGGATCCTGATAGGGTCAAATTTGCGAAGGCCAGACTAAAAGGTCATGCGAAGATAAGGTGGCAAAAGATTCAGTTGGAGCGAAATAAAAGGGGAAAGGAGAAAATCATGAGATGTGATCGGATGGTGGATAAATTGAAGCAACAGTTCATTCTTGTTGATTATGAGCTTGACCTACTGAAGAAAATGCAGAGTTTGAAGCAAGCAGGAAGATCTGTTCAGGAGTATACAGAGGAGTTCTATCGACTTCTCATCAGAACAGGCCATGCGGAAGCTGATAAGGAGAAAGTTGCCCGATACCTTAATGGGTTAAGGCCAAGCATTTAGGAGGAGCTGAATCTGGTTTGAATGAATAGTATTGAAGAGGCATACCAGTTTGCCCTAAAAGTAGAGGAAAAGCTGAACAAGAAGTTTGAGAGCAGACAAAATGGAAGAGGTTGCAGTGGATGATCTGGTGGATGGTCATATGGTGGCCGAAATGAAGATCCAAAAAAGAAGGATGAGGCCAGTAGCAGTCAGAATTAGCGAGGAAATAATTCTAATCGCTTCTAAGATTAGAATAATAAAGATCAGAGAGGAAGAGGAAGAGGACAAGGATCTGGAAGAGGTAGCTTCTGTGGAACATGTTTTCACTATGGAGAAGAAGGTCATAGGGCATTTGAATGTCCTCAGCACCAAGGCAGAATAGACAGGAGAAATGAAGGCCAAGCTAGAGTTGCACATGTAGATGAAGATGCCAGATCATCAAATTTTGAAGATGCTGAAAAAGGAGAAACGTTGATTAACAGAAGAGTCCTACTAAGTGGTGAGAATGAACCTGAGCAAAGTAGGAGCCTATTTCACACCAGGTGCAAGTGTGAAGGTAAATGTTGTGATGTGATTATTGATAGTAGAAGCACTGACAATTTGGTGTCAGAAGAGATGGTGACAAAGTTGAAGCTCAAGAGACAGAAACACCCACATCCATATCGGATTTCCTGGGTATAGGATGACCACAAGGTCATGGTCAATGAACAATGCCTGGTGAAGTTCAAGATTGGTGGATACCAAGATGAGGTATTGTGTGATATCATATCTATGGATGCATGCCATATGTTTTTGGGTAGACCATGGCAGTTTGACAGATTTGTTGTACATGATGGTCATGCGAATACCTATTCCCTGACAAAGGATGGAGTGCGACATAAGCTAAAATCATTGAAGGAGACTGAAGAAAAGGTATGTGGTAATGCAAGGATAACTTTTTTGATGAAAAAAATTTCCTAGATGGTATGAGGCATGAGCATGTATGTTTTGCTTTCATTCGAAAAGCTGGTAAAGAGGAAGTAGAAGATGTTCCTGTAGAAGTTGTAGATTTGTTGAATGAGTTTCAGGATATTGTATCCAGTAACGTGCCTAATGGATTACCACCAGTTAGGAAGATTAGTCATCAGATGGACTTGATCCCAGGAGCGATTTTTTTGAATAAGGCAGCACACAGAATGACACTTGCAGAAAGTGATGAGTTGAACAGACAAGTACATGAACTATTATAGAAAGGATTGATTTGTGATATTCTGAGTCCCTGTGATGTACCAGCGGTATTAGCACCAAAGAAGAATGGAGAATGGAGGATGTGTATAGATTCTAGGGCAATAAACAAGATCACAATCAAGTACAGGTTTCCATTGCCACGAATGGATGATATTATGGACTGTTTGAGTGGAGTTGTGTATTTCTCAAAGATAGATCTGAAGAGTGGATATCATCAAATTCAGATCAGATAAGGAGATGAATGGAAGACTACCTTCAAGACAAAGGAAGGACTATATGAGTGGTTAGTCATGCCTTTTGGGCTAACCAATGCATCGAGCACTTTCATGCGGCTCATGAACGTGGTTCTAAAAGAATTTTTGGGTAAGTTTGTCATTATTTACCTAGATGATATTTTGATCTTTAGTAAGACATTGGATGAGCATATGATGCATATTCGTATGGTATTTGAGAAGTTGAGAGAAGAGAAATTATTGATTAATTTGAAGAAGTGCAGTTTTGTGAAGAAAGAGTTGGTGTATTTGGAGTTTATAGTTTTAGGAGAAGGTCTAAAAATAGATCCAGAGAAGGTACTGGCTATCCTTGAATGGCCTACTCCAAGGAGTGCTGCTGAGGTAAGATCTTTTCATGGTCTAGCTAGCTTTTACAGAAAGTTTATCAGAAATTTTAGCAGTATTTGTGGACCCTTGACTGAAACAATGAGAGGAGATAGAAAAGAGTTTAAGTAGACTAATGGGGCAGAAAAGAGTTTTCAATTGTTGAAACAAAAAGTTACAGAACAACCTGTTTTAGCACTTCCATATTTTAATAAGGTGTTTCAAGTATATTGTGATGCTAGTGATACTGCAATAGGAGCTGTTATGAGCCAAGAAGTTAAACCTGTTGCTTATTTCAGTGAGAAGTTAAATGATGCCAAGAGGAAATATTCTGTTTATGATCAAGAATTTTATGCTATAGATCAGGCATTAAAAAAGTGGAGACATTATCTACTTCCTAAGGAGTTTGTTTTGTATACTGATCATCAAGCTTTGCAATATTTGAATAGTTAAGGAAAATTGAATCAAAGGCATTTGAAATGGGTTGTGTTTTTGTAGAGTTATATATTTGTTTTGAAACACAGGAGTGGAAAGTCTAATAGGGTTGCAAATGCTCTTAGCAGAAGGCAACTATTGCTGACAGAAATGCAAATTGAAGTGGTTGGGTTCAAGGAACTCAAGAATTTGTATCTAGAGGTCCTGATTTTGGTGAAGCTTGGAAAGCTTGTACAAAACCTGTTACTCTAGACAGGATGAAATGGTTGGATTTCATCATCCAGGATGATATGTTATTCAGAGGGAGTTAGTTGTGCATTCCACAAAGTTCTATGAGGGAGAATCTCATCAAGGAGAAGCATAGTGGAGGATTGGCTGGACATTTTGGTCATGATAAAACCATTGGTTTGGTTACTGAGAATTATTATTGGCCATAGTTGCAGCAAGATGTGAAGAAGTTTGTACAGAGTTGCAGAGTATGTCAGATGGCGAAAGGAGTGAATCAAAATAAAAGGTTGTATCAGCCATTACCCGTACCACAGAAGCCTTGGGAGGATATCAGCATGGACTTTGTTCTTGGTTTACCGAGGACTCAGCAGGGACATGATTCAATTTTTGTGGTGGTTGATAGATTTTCAAAGATGCCACATTTCATTCCCTGCAAGAAGACTAATGGTGTTGTTCATGTAGCAGAATTGTTTTTCAGAGAAGTAGTGAGACTTCATGATTTGCCAAAGACCATAGTTTCAGATCGGGACACTAAGTTTGTTGGATATTTTTGGCGTACATTGTGGAAGAAGTTGAAGACAGATTTGAAGTTTAGTTCATCACATCATCCACAGACTGATGGACAAACAGAGGTGGTGAATAGGAGTTTGAAAAATTTGCTGAGACGTTTGGTTGGAGATAAGCCAACAAGATGGGATTTGATTTTACCACAGGCAGAATTTGCATATAATAATTCTATTAACAGGAGCACTGGTAAATCACCATTCCAGATTGTATATGGAAGTAGTCCAAGAAATGCATCTGAATTGGGAAAGATCGATAAAGGAGAAATAAGTAGTGCTGAAGCTGAGAATTTTGCAGAACACTTGAAGAACATCCATGGGGAGGTGAGGAAGCATATTACCAAGATGAACGCATAGTATAAGGCTAAGGCAGATGAAAAAATAAGGTATAAGGAATTTCAGGTTGGTGATGAAGTCATGGTTCATTTGTGGAAGGAGCGGTTTCCAGTTGGTACATATAACAAGCTGAAAATGAAGAAGTTTGGACCATGTAGGATACTGAAGAAACATGATTTAGGAAACGCATATGAGATAGAATTGCCTACTGAGCTAAATATTTCACCAGTGTTTAACTTTTTAGATCTGACAGAGTATCATGAAGGAGGTGTTGAAGATGAGATCACAGCAGCACAGTGGAGTATTCCAGCAACTAGTTCAGACACTAAGGAGATTGAAGATATACTGAATAGTTGAGTTGGTAGAAGCACAAGGAACAGGACATATGAAAAATATATGGTCAAGTGGAAAAGATGACCTGTTGAAGATTCATCATGGCTGACAGAGGAGGAGCTTAACCATCTTGGTTTTTCTCTGCACACCTGAGTCGTGATAGGGTCACTTCTCAAATTACCCTGGGTGTCTGATGCAGGAGTATCATGGGTGTAAAAGCAATCTTGCATCACCCAAAAAAAAGATATTTTTGTTTTTATATTCAATAAGGGCTATTTTGTGCAGAGCTGCTATTTATGAAAAGTTACTATTTTTGGTAATTTTCATATGTGCTCAGAATGATCTGATTTCTTTCTTGGAGGTTCATTTTGGTCATATAAGTCTGTCAGTAAAGTTTCATTGCCAGATCAAGTGTATGTTGGAAGATATTGAAGATTTTTGGTATTGGCAGCAGGGTACAGAAACTTTGAACTCAGTTTTGAAGGCTTTAGAGGCCCCGGATGAGGTCAAAAATTTGGGTGACAAGCACTTGCACCAATCAAGCCTGTAGAGCGCTTCGTGGCATTTCTGAAATGGGGTTTTAATAGCCGATCGAGTCAACTGGTGATGACTTATGGTCTTCGGAAGTTGGGCCACCTGAAATGGTGGAAAATAATTTTCTTCAAAATTTCTGTTCGGGTTTTAAAGGTTATCTTGAGCCGACTATAATGTAATAAAATGTAAAATAAAATAATTCTAAGTTTGGTCGGCCTTATTGGTTAAAATTCTAGAACCTTCCCAAGCGGTAAAAAAAAAATTACCTATAAAGGAAGGCTGTATTATTGTCTTAGGAGTTTAGAATAGTTCTGGGTAGTAGATCTAGGTAATAGTTCGAGGCTTTTTCCTACAGAATATTGTAAAGGAATGCCCATGTGGCTTTGCATATTGTAATTCTGAAAGTTTGTAATTTCACATTTGTGGAGATAATAAGAAGCCAATTTTCTGTTCTTGCATATTGTTGTTGTTTTTTTTATTTCTGTTATGTGTTTGTGGTATTAAGGGGAGCACCCTTCATCAAGATGGCCACATGCATTTTGACTTGTCCCACACTCCTTGCTAAACTCAACATTAAGAGGGGGGACAAGAGGTAAGGTCAAGGACTAGAGGTGATGAAGGGTGCTCCCCTTAGTACCACAAACACATAACAGAAATAGAGAAACAACAACAATAATATGCAAGAACAAAAAATTAGCTTCTTATTATCTCCACAAATGTGAAATTACAAACTTTCAGAATTATAATATGCAAAGCCACATGGGCATTCCCTTACAATATTCTTTAGGAAAAATCTTCGAATCGATACCCAGATCTACTACCCAGAACTATTCTGAACTGCCTAAGACAATAATACAGCCTTCCTTATATAGGCAATTTCCCACCGCCTAGGAAGGTTCCAGAATTTTAACCAATAAGGGTGACCAAACTTAGAATTATTTTATTTTACATTTTATTACATCATATTCAGCTCAAGATAACCTTTGAAACCCAAACAGAAATTTTGAAGAAAATTACTTTCCGCCATTTCAGGTGGCCTAACTTCCGAAGACCATAAGCCATCACCAGTTGACCCGATCGGCTATTATAACCCCATTTCAGAAATGCCCCGAAGTGCTCTACAGGGTTGACTGGTGCAAGTGCCTGTCACCCAAATTTTTGACCTCATCCGGGGCCTCTAAAGCCTTCAAAACTAAGTTCAAAGTTTATGTACCCTGCTGCCAATACCAAAAATCTTCAATATCTTCCAATATACACTTGATCTGGAAATGAAACTTTATTGGCAAACTTATATGACCAAAATGAACCTCCAAGAAAGAAATCAGATCATTCTGAGGACATACTAAAATTACCAAAAATAGTAACTTTCCATAAATAGCAGCTCTGCACAAAATAGCCCTTATTGAATATAAAAATAGAAATATTTTTTTTTTGGGTGATGCGACATTGCTCTTACACCCAGGATGCTCCTGCATCAGACACCCGGGGTAATTTGAGAAGTGACCCTATCACGACTCAGGTATGCAAAGGAAAACCAAGATGGTTAACCTCCTCCTCTGTCAGCCATGATGAATCTTCAACATGTCATCTTTTCCACTTGACCAGATATTCTTCATATGTCTTGTTCCTTGTACTTCTGCCACCACGACTGTCCAGTATATCTTCGATCTCCTTAGTGTCTGAACTAGTTGATGGAATACTCCACTGTGCTGTTGTGATCTCATCTTCAACACCTCCTTCATGATACTCTGTCAGATCTGAAATGTTAAACACTAGTGAAATATTTAGCTCAGTAGGCAATTCTACCTCATATGCATTTCCTAAATCATGTTTCTTCAGTATCCTACATGGTCCAAACTTCTTCATTTTCAGCTTGTTATATGTACCAACTGGAAACCGCTCCTTCCCCAAATGAACCATGACTTCATCACCAACTTGAAATTCCTTATACCTCCTTTTCTCATCTGCCTTAGCCTTATACTGTGCGTTCATTTTGTTAATATGCTTCCTCACCTCCTCATGGATGTTCTTCAAGTGTTCTGCAAAATTCTCAGCTTCAGCATTACTTATTTCTCCTTTATCCATCTTTCTCAATTCAAATACATTTCTTGGACTACTTCCATATAGAATCTGGAATGGTGATTTACTAGTGCTCCTATTGATAGAATTATTGTATACAAATTTTATCTATGGTAAAATCAAATCCCATCCAGTTGGCTTATCTCCAACCAAACATCTCAGCAAATTTTTCAAACTCCTATTCACCACCTCTGTCTGTCCATCAATCTATGGATGATGTGATGAACTAAACTTCAAATTTTTCTTCAACTTCTTCCACAATGTATGTGAGAAATATCCAACAAACTTAGTGTCCCGATCTGAAACTATGGTCTTTGGCAAACCATGAAGTCTCACTACTTCTCTGAAAAATAATTCTGCTACATGAACAACATCATTAGTCTTCTTGCAGGGAATGAAATGTGCCATCTTTAAAAATCTGTCAACCACCACAAAAATTGAATCATGTCCCCGCTGTGTCCTCAGTAAACCAAGAACAAAGTCCATATTGATATCCTCTCAAGGCTTCTTTGGTACAGGTAATGGCTGATACAACCCTATATTCTGCTTCACTCCCTTCGCCATCTGACATACTCTGCAACTCTGTACAAAATTCTTGACATCTTGTTGCAATTGTGGTCAATAATAATTTTCACTAACCAAAGCAAGGGTTTTATCACGACCAAAAATGTCCTACCAATCCTCCGCTATGCTTCTCCTTGATGAGATTCTCTCTCATAGAGCTTTGGGGAATGCACAACTGACTCCCTCTAAATAGCATATCATCCTGAATGATGAAATCCAACTATTTCATCATGTCTAAAGTAACAGGTTCTATACAAGCTTTCCAAGCTTCACCAAAATCAAGATCCTTTGGATACAAATTTTTGATTTGCTTGAACCCAACCACTTCAATCTGCATTTCTTAGCAATAGTTGCCTTCTACTAAGAGCATCTGCAAGCCTATTAGATTTTCCACTCTTGTGTTTCAAAACAAATGTATAACTCTGCAAAAACTCAACCCATTTCAAATGCCTCTGATTCAACTTTCCTTGAATATTCAAATATTGCAAAGCTTGATGATCAGTATACAATTCAAACTCCTTAGGAAGCAGATAATGTCTCCACTTCTTTAATGCCTAAACTATAGCATAAAATTCCTAATCATAAATAGAATATTTCCTCTTGGCATCATTTAACTTCTCACTGAAATACACAACAGGTTTACCTTCTTGGCTCATAACAGCTCCGATTGCAGTACCACTAGCATCACAATCTACTTGAAACACCTTATTAAAATTTGGAAGGGCTAAAACAGGTTGTTCTGTGACTTTTTGTTTCAACAATTGAAAACTCTTTTCTGCCCCTTTAGTCCACTTAAACTCTTTTCTATCCCCTCTCATTGTCTCAGTCAAGGGACCACAACTACTGCTAAAATTTTTGATAAACTTTCTGTAAAAACTATCTAGACCATGAAAAGATCTTACCTCAGTAGCACTCCTTGGAGTAGGCCATTCAAGGATAGTCTGTACCTTCTCTGGTTCCATTTTTAGACCTTGTGTTGAGACTACAAATCCCAAATACACTAACTCTTTCTTCACAAAACTGCACTTCTTTAAATTAATCAACAATTTCTCATCTCTCAACTTCTCAATCACCATACGAATATGCATCATATGTTCCTCCAATATCTTGCTAAAAATCAAAATATTATCTAGGTAAACAATGATAAACTTACCCAGAAATTCTTTCAAAACCTCATTCATGAGCCGCATGAAAGTGCTCGGTGCATTGGTTAGCCCAAAAGGCATGAATAACCACTCATACAGTCCTTCCTTTGTCTTGAAGGAAGTTTTCCATTCATCTCCTTCTCTGATCTGAATCTGGTGATATCCACTCTTCAGATCTATCTTTGAGAAATACACAGCTCCACTCAAACAATCCATAATATCATCCATTCGTGGCAATGGAAACCTATACTTGATTGTGATCTTGTTTATTGCTCTGGAATCTGTACACATCCTCCACTCTTCATTCTTCTTTGGTGCTAATACCACTGGTACAGTACAGGGACTCAGACTCTCTCGAATCAACCCCTTCTGCAATAACTCATGTACTTGTCTGTTCAACTCTTCACTTTCTCCTGGTGTCATTCTGTGTGCTACCTTGTTTGGAAAACTGGCTCCTGGAATCAAATCCATCTGATGACTGATCTTCCTTACTAGTGGTAATCCATCAGGCATGTTATCAGATACAATATCTTGAAAACTCATTCAACAAATCTGCAACTTCTACAGGAATATCTTCTACTTCCTCTTTACCAACTTTTGGAATTAAAGCAAAACATACATGCTCATGCCTCATATCATCTAAGAAATTTTTTCCATCAACAAAAGTTATCCTTGCATTACCACATACCTTTTCTTCGATCTCCTTCAATGGCTTTAGCTTATGTCACACTCCATCCTTTGTCAGGGAATAGGTATTCGCATGACCATCATGTACAACACATCTGTCAAACTGCCACGGTCTACCCAACAACATATGACATGTATCCATAGAGATGATATCACATAGTACCTCATCTTGGTATCCGCCAATCTTGAACTTCAACAGGCATTGTTCATTGACCATGACCTTGTGGTCATCCTGCACCCAGGTAATCTGATATGGATGTGGGTGTTTCTATCTCTTGAGCTTTAACTTTGTCACCATCTCTTTTGACACTAAATTGTCAGTGTTTCCACTATCGATAATCACATCACAACATTTATCTTCACACTTTCACCTGGTGTGAAATAGGCTCCTCCTTTGTTCAGGTTCCTTCTCACCACTCAGCAAGACTCTTTTGTTAATTAGCATTTCTCCTTTTTCAACATCTTCAGAATTTGATGATCTGGCATCTTCATCTACATGTACAACTCTAGCCTGGCCTTCATTTCTCTTATCTATTCTACCTTGGCACTGAGGATATTCAAATGCCCTATGACCTTCTTCTCCACAGTGAAAATATGTTCCACGGAAGCCACCTCTTCCAGATCCTTGTCCTCTTCCTCTTCCTTTCTGATCTCTATTATTCTGATCTTGGAAATGATTAGAATTATTCTCTCTGATTCTGACTGCTACTCACCTCATCCTTCTTTTTTGGATCTTCATTTCGGCCACCATATGACCGTTGCACTAGATCATCCACCGCGACCTCTTCTATTTTGTCTGCTCTCAAACTTCTTGTTTAGATTTTCTTCTACTTTTAGGGCAAACTGGTATGCCTCCTCAATACTATTCATTCAAACCAAATTCAACTCCTCCTGAATGCTTGGCCTTAACCCATTAAGGTATCAGGCAACTTTCTCCTTATCAACTTCGGCATGGCCTGTTCTGATGAGAAGTGAATAGAACTCCTCTGTATACTCCTGAACAGATCTTCCTACTTGCTTCAAACTTTTCATTTTCTTTAGTAGGTCAAGCTCATAATTAACAGGAATGAATTGTTGCTTCAATTTATCCACCATCCGATCCCATTTTGTGATTTTATCTTACCCTCTTCTATTTCACTCCAACTGAATTTCTTGCCACCAGATCTTCGCATGACCTTTCAATCCGGCCTTCGCAAATTTCACCCTATCAGGATCCTCAACATCTTCGTACTCAAAATATTCTCACATTCATTAATCCAGTCGATCAATTCGTCTGGGTTAAGATTTCTAGAAAATGTAGGAACCTCAATCTTAGGTCTTTTTCCAATCTTGAAAATTGCCCGAAAAAATCTTTCTTCCTCCTGGTTCACAATTTCAGCTTCTCCTTCTTGATATTCTTCTTCGGCTTCATCCTCGCTTTCATCTCTGCCATTAAGATTCATTCCTCTGTGAATCTCTTCTTGTAATGCTCGCACTTGTCTCTATAGCTCTCTAACCTTAGGTGTCACAGCACTAGCTCTTCCGCCACATTCTCTTCGTGGAGGCATTTTTGGGATGCGCACTGAAACCCTAACCACGGTCCTGGTGCAAACTGCCTCACAGTTGGCGATCTATTTACACACTCAGGAAAAATTGCTCTGATACCACTTGATGAAGGGTGCTCCCCTTAGTACCACAAACACATAACAGAAATAGAGAAACAACAAAAATAATATGCAAGAACAGAAAATTGGCTTCTTATTATCTCCACAAATGTGGAATTACAAACTTTTAGAATTATAATATGCAAAGCCACATGGGCATTCCCTTACAATATTCTGTAGGAAAAATTCTCGAATCGATACCTAGATCTACTACCCAAAACTATTCTGAACTGCCTAAGACAATAATACAGCCTTCCTTATATAGGCAATTTCCCACCGCCTGGGAAGGTTCCAGAATTTTAGCCAATAAGGCCAACCAAACTTAGAATTATTTTAGTTTACATTTTATTACATCATAGTCAGCTCAAGATAACCTTTGAAACCTGAACAAAAATTTTGAAGAAAATTATTTTCTGCCATTTTAGGTGGCCCCAACTTTCGAAGACCATAAGTCATCACCAGTTGACCCGATCGGCTATTATAACCCCATTTTAAAAATGCCACAAAGCGCTCTACAAGCTTGACTTGCGCAAGTGCCCATCACCCAAATTTTTGACCTCATCTAGCACCTCTAAAGCCTTCAAAACTGAGTTCAAATTTTTTGTACCCTACTGCCAATACTAAAAATCTTCAGTATCTTCCAATATACACTTGATCTGGCAATGAAACTTTACTGGTAGACTTATATGACCAAAATGAACCTCCAAGAAAGAAATCAGATCATTCTGAGCACATACGAAAATTACCAAAAATAGTAACTTTCCATAAATAGCAACTCTGCACAAAATAGCTCTTATTGAATATAAAAATAGAAATTTTTTTTTTTTTGGGTGATGCAACATTGCTCTTACACCTAGGATGCTCCTGCATCAAGAGGTCATGTCTTATTAATTGCTTGATCATGAGTAGGATGTTGGAGGTCTTTTTAGAGGGCTTAGAGAGACTTAGTTGGTGTTAACCCACTCTCTAATTTTAGAGACACTTAGTGTTGGAGAAAGGAAAAGATAAGGGAAATGGATAAGGGCTCTTCTCAACTTCTTTCTTTCCATTTTCTTTGGACCAAGGTTGGTAATTCTTGCTATGAAGGAATGCTTATGGCATTGTATTTTTGATATTTTGTAGTGTAGAATGAATATGTGAAATTTTGCATGCAATTTTTATTGTGAATCCTTTTATTGTTGTGTTGGGTTGGGATGTATTTGTATTTTGAATCTTTCTTTATTCTTTTGGTTTTGGGTTGTTGTTCATGGGAGTTTAAGGCATCACTCACCCTTTGGGAATGGAAGTAGTGGCCTTGGGTGAAGGGGTTAGTTGGGCTCTCTAATGTAGTTGAGAATCTCTTCTCTTGGAGAAGAGGATAATTTCATGGGATATGGGATCTATGAAGCCATATTGTAAATCCTTTCATTTTGGGGATGGAAATGACAAAAAGTTTGTGTATGCAAGAAATGATAATCTAGACTTTGAAAAGCATGAAAATACTCTCGTTGGAAATGTAAATTGTATAGCATTCTCCTCTTTGGAAAAGCTCAACTTCACCCTATTTCAATGGATTATAGAAATCCATTTTTGAAGCCATGGTTGGGAGTTTAATGTAGTTTTGTTCATATATGTGTTTTTTGAGCATTTTTTTTTTGTATGGATCCATTTGGTCTTGATTCTCCAATCTCGAGGGTGGTCTCCTTGAGACTTTGGATGGGAGGTGAGCTCTCCATGGTACTCCCCTTTATTTGTAGGTTATGAGGACATGTTCTTGTGAAGAAAGCTCTTGGAAAGGCCTTCCTTGTGTGTCATTTGAATCAAGAATGCATTGTAATGTTGTTATTAAATGTAATGCAAATAACAATCCAAGACTTGTACTTGAAACTATGTATTTGGTGTATTTTGAGTCATGGAAGAAAGACCTCTTGGATTCTCTTTCGAATAAGTTCCTTTGTGAAGATATTGTGTATTTACTAAAAGATAAAACTATATGTATTCATGTTGAAATCTATTAAAAAAAAATTTATTGCAATTCATGATAGCTTCATTGTATTGATTTCATTTGAATGGAAGTGTTAGCAGCTATCAAAGGAACTATTGGATTTAGTATGTCTTATATATTTTCAAGTTGATGGATATAATGCAATAGAGATATGAAATGAAATAGCCTTGTTCAACTAACTAAATAGGTTATGAAAATTACCATGCCATATTAGACAATAAAAATAGTGAAATTTATACTAATGCAAAAATGAATTTAAGTTTGTAAACCCAATGATATGTTAATGTATTGTAAAAAAAAAAAGAGATAGAGAGAAAAAAAAGAAGAATAAAATCAAACAAACACTAAAAAAAAATTAAGTGTTGGAAGAAAGAAAAAAGAGACCAGCAGGACTTTGGAAAATGTATGAGAAAAAATTAATCCCATACATTTTCAAAAACTACAGTCATTATTTTATTCAACAAAAAAAAACTCACCCACGTGAATCCTTTTATACGTACAAACATATATGTATATATATACACATATATGTGTATATTATATTTGCATATGTATTATATATATACACACACACATATGTGTGTATATATACAGATATGTGTATATCATGTGTATATATATACACACACTATGTACACACACACACACACACACACACACACACACACACATATATGTATGTATGTATATATATATGTATATATATATGTGTGTGTGTGTGTGTGTGTGTGTGTGTGTGTGTACATACATACATACATACATACATACATATATATATGTATGTATGTATGTATGTATACACACACACACACACATCTCTATGTGTGTGTGTGTGTGGTCTCATCTCGACCCATCACAACACTATTGATACATTAACATTTTGATACCTCATGATTCGATATGTTGATATACTTTCTGATCTTTTAGACAGATTCATGATATTATGTTTCATGATGATGATTATATTATGTGGATTACATTTCGATGTCGATTAGAATATAGAGCCTATTGATCTTATTATACATGCTTAGAAATATGTTTTGATGAGAGGGACTTAATCATGGTTAGATTTGACTATCTCGTAGATTATGCTTTAAAGTTTTAGAAATAACATGAATAATATGTCATGATGTTAGAATTATGCAAACACTATGTTGAGCATCGCCTTAATGAAAATTTTAATTAGGAATTGAATTCTCCATATTGACTAACATTTGCAAATAATGATTTGTATATATATTTACATGTGATTTTATTACCTTGGACTATTGATGCTCGAGTTTAGTGTGCAGGAAAGTACACCATGGAATTATTTGGAGAATTATGGTTAAACATATGTGTAATTGAGTAAGCCAAGGCTTAGTCTAATGAAGAGATTGAAACTTCATTGTAATGTGATTTTTGTTTGCAAACATAATTTGTATGTATGTTAATACATTAAATTCATGTTGTTATTTGCACATGTCATTTTTCAATGTCATGTATATTTTATGGTGTCACTTGACAATTGTAATGTCCATGTGGATAGTCACATTTTAATTAGGGTTTGGCAAGAATCACCCAACCTAATAGGATATTATACTACCACTTCCAGGTAGATGTCTTGTAGTGATCACATCAAGTTGGAATTAGGATTTGAACTTTAGAGGCACTTTAGATGGGTTAAAAGTGACCCTAGAGTGCATTTTTGGCCAAAATTAGCGAACCCTATCGGGTACCTTGGGTTAGGGGCTAGAGTTTTCCTATGGGAAGGTCTAGATCACAATTATGGCCTTCAAAAAAGGTTACTCTTCAAGAGTGAAGAAAGTGGAGATGGCCACATGCATTTTGACTTGTCCCACACTCCTCGCTAAACTCAACATTAAGAGGGGGGACAAGAGGTAAGGTCAAGGACTAGAGGTCATGTCTCATTAATTGCTTGATCATGAGTAGGATGTTGGAGGTATTTTTAGAGGGCTTAGAGAGACTTAGTTGGTGTTAACCCACTCTCTAATTTTAGAGACACTTAGTGTTGGAGAAAGGAAAAGATAAGGGAAATGGATAAGGGCTCTTCTCAACTTCTTTCTTTCCATTTTCTTTGGACCAAGGTTGGTAATTCTTGCTATGAAGGAATGCTTATGGCATTGTATTTTTGATATTTTTTAGTGTAGAATGAATATGTGAGATTTTGCATGCAATTTTTATTGTGAATCCTTTTATTGTTGTGTTGGGTTGGGATGTTTTTGTATTTTGAATCATTCTTTGTTCTTTTGGTTTTAGGTTGTTGTTCATGGGAGTTTAAGGCATCACTCACCCTTTGAGAATGGAAGTAGTGGCCTTGGGTGAAGGGGTTAGTTGGGCTCTCCAATGTAGTTGAGAATATATTCTCTTGGAGAAGAGGGATAATTACATGGGATATGGGATCTATGAAGCCATATTGTAAATCCTTTCATTTTGGGGATGGAAATGACAAAAAGTTTGTGTATGCAAGAAATGATAATCTAGACTTTGAAAAGCATGAAAATACTCTTGTTGGAAATGTAAATTGTATAGCATTCTCCTCTTTGGAAAATCTCAACTTCACCCTATTTCAATGGATTATAGAAATCCATTTTTGAAGCCATGGTTGGGAGTTTAATGTAGTTTTGTTCATATATGTGTTTTTTGAGCATTTTTTTTGTATGGATCCATTTGGTCTTGATTCTCCAATCTCGAGGGTGGTCTCCTTGAGACCTTGGATGGGAGGTGAGCTCTCCATGGTACTCCCCTTTATTTGTAGGTTATGAGGACATGTTCTTGTGAATAAAGCTCTTGGAAAGGCCTTCCTTGTGTGTCATTTGAATCAAGAATGCATTGTAATGTTGTTATTAAATGTAATGCACATAACAATCCAAGACTTGTACTTGAAACTATGTATTTGGTGTATTTTGAGTCATGGAAGAAAAACCTCTTGGATTCTCTTTGGAATAATTTCTTTTGTGAAGATATTGTGTATTTACTAAAAGATAAAACTATATGTATTCATGTTGAAATCTATTAAAAAAAATGTTATTGCAATTCATTATAGCTTCATTGTATTGATTTCATTTGAATGGAAGTGTTAGTAGCTATCAAAGGAACTATTGGATTTAGTATGTGTGTCTTATATATTTTCAAGTTGATGGATATAATGCAATAGAGATATGAAATGAAATAGCCTTGTTCAAATAACTGAATAGGTTATGAAAAATACCATGCTATATTACACAATAAAAATAGTGAAATTTATACTAATGCAAAAATGAATTTAAGTTTGTAAACCCAATGATATGTTAATGTATCGTAAAAAAAAAAGAGATAGAGAGAAAAAAAAAGAAAAATAAAATCAAACAAACACTAAAAAAAAATTAAGTGTTGGAAGAAAGAAAAAAGAGACCAGCAGGTCTTTGGAAAATCTATGGGAAAAAATTAATCCCATACATTTTGAAAAACTACAGTCATTATTTTATTCAACAAAAAAAG